>BOPN01000794.1:245000-250000 GCA_017312705.2 Penaeus japonicus
TCCGTGCTCCTGAAGCTCTTTTCCAGCCTTCCTTCCTTGGTATGGAATCTGCTGGTGTTCAGGAAACTGTTTACAGCTCTATCATGAGGTGCGACATTGACATCAGGAAGGATCTGTTCGCCAATATCGTCATGTCTGGTGGTACCACCATGTACCCAGGTATTGCTGACCGCATGCAGAAGGAAATCACTGCCCTTGCTCCTTCCACTCTGAAGATCAAGATCATTGCTCCTCCTGAGCGTAAGTACTCCGTCTGGATCGGCGGTTCCATCCTGGCCTCTCTGTCCACCTTCCAGGCCATGTGGATCACCAAGGAGGAATACGATGAGTCTGGCCCCGGCATCGTCCACCGCAAGTGCTTCTAAGTGTTATGACGCCTGGCAGATTTATAATGAAAAATAAAACGAATGTACACAATACGAATAAGGAGGATTCCTTTATGTAATGCATGAAGGAAAGTGAATTTTTAATAAAATTTGTGTCTAAAGTTGCTCTTTTCTTTCCCATATACAGCTGAATGAGTTCAGTGAAATAGTAAATGACTTAGACTTAGATTTTCAATAAGCTAAGATTTAAAAAAAGTAGCGTTTGTCACTTACTGTCAAAAAACAATAGCCATGTAACTATTTTATAATCATGTCAAGAAAGTTCATAAGCATATAAATCTAATTCACATATTCATCATAAAGCAGAATAATGTAAATTCTGTTAAATGTACAACTACAAGCAAAAGATAATATATATACATATATATATAAGAAAATATATGGCATTTCCTAAAGGTTGGACCATTTATCCTCTGCATCATTAACGCCGAACAAATGCCAGTTATTTACCAGGCAGCTTAAAGTCGAACCACCTTCGCTTCCTACTTCAAGTTTATTCCATATATCTTGTCATTATAATAATCTTAAACGTGAGAAAATATACGGGCCACGTCTGTCATAAAAGAAATTTAGAAACATTTATATATGCATATATAAATGTATATATATATATATATATATATGTATATATATACATATATATGCATATATATATTATATATGTATATATATACATATATATGTATATATATATATACATACATATATATATATATATATATATATATATATATATATATATATATATATATATATATATATATGTGTGTGTGTGTGTGTGTGTGTGTGTATACATGTATATATATATATATATATATATATATATATATATATATATATATATATATATATATATATAAACATATATATTTGTGTGTGTATGTATATATATGTGTGTGTGTGTATATGTGTATATATGTGTGTGTGTGTGTATCTGTGCGTGTGTGTGTAAAGCTCCTGTCACAGAAAGGCAGAGATAAAAGCACCACATTCTTTGTTCAGTGCAGTATGACGTAATCTATTGAGAAGGGAAAAATAAACTAAAATATTGACCAGTTTCATCGTCATTATCACTAGACAAATAAATTATTAAGCTGATCTAAGGGTATTTGCTCGAAATAATTAGGTTCCTCTGTCTCACCCAGCGACCCATCCCAACCATTTGTCTAGCTACGTCCCTAGTTCAGTGGTTGCTAAAATTTTGGCGAAGGGCCCAATGCGTCAAACCTTTGCGTACCGCCCTTTAGCCTTTGAACATGAAGGAGTTAGCAGCTCTATCTGCAGATGTATAACAAGATGACCAGCTTGTGACAATACCGAATTGTAGTTGCTAGAAATTACTCTTTCTAGAAGATGTAAATTTGCAATGCTATCAGATTTGTTATAAAGGAAATTCCTTCTTCATAAGCCAGTCGAATGTATTAATTTCCCAAAAGATAACGAGCCCTGTATGTGATCATGAAACTACTAAACTTGAAGTATTAACACTACAAACGAAGAATTCAGAAAAATGAGTGCGTTGTGAAATCGAACGCATCAATATTTTTCAATAACATTTTTTCAGCCAAAATTCAAGGCATCACATATTAAAGATGATATGAATGAGAATTCTGAATTCCACAATTCTGGCGATGTAATAGTACAAAGCTTAAATTTTATGATAATAATTTCTCAGTCACACCTTTCCCTACACACACACACACACACACACACACACACACACACACACACACACACACATATATATATATATATATATATATATATATTCAGCCAATAAAACTAAAGATCTGAACTCCCATTTACAATAATTAATAATTTGTTACTTCAACATATGCTTGAATCTACACATTCAGAACAACTACTGTTTAATATATATGACAATTAGATGGTCTTTATTATTCCATACTGAAAAAGCCAATGGAATGAAATTCATTGAAATCTGTAAATATCGATATATATATATATATATATATATATATATATATATATATATATATATATATATATATATGTATGTATATGTACACACACACACACACACACACACACACACACACACACACACACACACACACACACACACACACATATATATATATATGTATACACACACATATATATATATATAGTAGATAGATTTATAGATGGACAATTAGAGATACTCGATTACATATTTATATACAGATGTATCATACATTTATTATAAGAATCCGTGTATTAAGGATAATAGTAATGATGATGATAGTGGTGATCATGATGAAAGTAATTAAAACAGTAATAATCATGACATGAATAATGGATGGTCATGATAATAACGATAATGATAATAATAGCAGATATAGTAACACTAATGATGGTAATGATAAGAGTGATAATAGTAATAGTGATAATGAGAATGATAATCATAATAATGATAAAAACAATGATGATAGTGATAATGATAATAGTAATAATGATAACGATAATTATGATTAAAGTAATGATAATAATGATGATTATAATTAAAGTAATGATAATAATAATGATGATAATAATAACAGTAATAGCAAATATTGTGATAACAGTAATAAGAACATAGAATATCAATGATAATAATGATGATGATGATGATCGCTACCATACTACTCGCGAAATGACACTATACTACAACGAATAGGGGATAAAATAACATGCTATACTTAGGAAAGAGGATAAATTCGCAACACCGTTGATGCTTACCTGCCCTGACATTTGGCGAGGCCGCACATTCTTGCTGGTAACTTCCTAAGTGAACTGTATAAAGGGGCCGATATCAGGGAGATTCTGACCAGTCGTAGTTAGACTCGCTAAGGGGTAAGTGATATCTGTGTTATACGTATTTGAGGTGCGGGAAATACATTGGGAATTATTCTAGCTACGCGTGTGTTAAATGAAAATTTGTAAAAGGAATTACTTTAATATATTATCAATAGGTTTGGTTGTACATGGGCGAAGACGTGAATATATGAATGGATATGATTCGAAAGTATAACATTTTGACCATACATTTGTGAAAGAAGACAGCAAAAAATCCTATAACTTGATAGTAAAGAATTTTAAAATCAAATGTATTTATGCTTTTAAAATTATTCAACAACTGGAGTTCCATGTTGGGTATTCACTTCGCCTAATGGACACGGTCTGTGAATTAAATCCTGATTGATTTGATCATAGGGCATACAGTCATTCAATTCATCAAGAAGGGTAGACATAAAAAATACATCAAGGATATTAACAGAAGAATATAGTAATAACCACAATTATATTTCAATCACTGCCTTCAATAATAGGCATAAAACGTTAGCCCCTGCATACTGACTTTTTCTAATAATGTTCTTTCTTTCTCTTTTCAGCTGAATTTCTGTATTCATCCTTAATCTTCCATCATGTGTGACGACGAGGACGCGTGTGCGCTCGTGTGCGACAATGGCTCCGGCATGGTCAAGGCCGGCTTCGCCGGAGACGACGCCCCTCGCGCCGTGTTCCCCTCCATCGTCGGCCGTGCCCGTCACCAGGGTGTGATGGTCGGTATGGGTCAGAAGGACGCCTACGTCGGTGATGAGGCCCAGAGCAAGCGTGGTATCCTCACCCTCAAGTACCCCATCGAGCACGGTATCATCACCAACTGGGACGACATGGAGAAGATCTGGTACCACACCTTCTACAATGAGCTCCGTGTTGCCCCTGAGGAGTCCCCCACACTTCTCACTGAGGCTCCCCTCAACCCCAAGGCCAACCGTGAGAAGATGACTCAGATCATGTTCGAATCCTTCAGCCTTCCCGCCACATACATTACCATCCAGGCTGTGCTCTCCCTGTACGCCTCTGGTCGTACCACTGGTCAAGTTTGCGACTCTGGTGATGGTGTGACTCACATGGTTCCCGTCTATGAAGGTTTCGCTCTTCCTCATGCTATCCTCCGTCTCGACTTGGCTGGTCGTGATCTTACCAACTACCTGATGAAGATCATGACTGAGCGTGGTTATTCCTTCACCACCACCGCTGAACGTGAAATCGTCCGTGACATCAAGGAGAAGCTTTGCTACATTGCCCTTGACTTCGAGAGTGAGATGAACGTCGCTGCTGCTTCCTCCTCCTTGGACAAGTCCTACGAGCTTCCCGACGGTCAGGTCATCACCATTGGCAACGAGCGTTTCCGTGCTCCTGAGGCTCTTTTCCAGCCTTCCTTCCTTGGTATGGAATCTGCTGGTGTCAGGGAGACAATATACTGTCTATCATGAGGTGCGATATTGACATCAGAAAGGATCTGTTCGCCAACATCGTCATGTCTGGTGGTACCACCATGTACCCAGGTATTGGTGACCGTATGCAGAAGGAAATCACTGCCCTTGCTCCTTCCACCATCAGATCAGATCATTGCTCCTCCCGAGCGTAAGTACTCCGTCTGGATCGGCGGTTCCATCCTGGCTTCTCTGTCCACATTCGGAGCCATGGATCACCAAGGATGAATACGATGAGTCTGGCCCCGGTATCGTCCACCGCAAGTGCTTCTAAATTTATTTACTTTTTATTGCAAACATAATGTACAACATTATTCGTAATTAAATTCCAAAGATACCCCATGTTTTTAAA
>BOPN01000794.1:282500-285000 GCA_017312705.2 Penaeus japonicus
TTGCCATCATATTTGTAGTAAAATATCTTGAAATTATTTTTGTAATTTTGGATCCAGGATAGTGTTATTTTGAAGTAAAATTTGTTCTCCCTTCACCATACCTGTTCTTACAGTGCTGATATGTAGAGATGACTCTACGGAACTCCTAGATTTACGTAATACAATTGACGGTCATCGTATGACATGTTCTTCCCATCTGATTCGTAACTTTCGCCTGGCTCTATTGCGGGAAAATAACTGAAACCTGGACAGAAGTGTAAAAGGAGCTGATTTATTTCTGATAGGGTTTATTTAATTTCCTTGAAGTTGCTAGTTAACTTGAACTTCGTGAGTGCATCTGACAAGTAAACAAAATCATGCTTGATGTATCATAGTCCATCACAAAGAACAGATCTAGGGCAGAATCCAAAAAACGCTTGGGGACTTTGTAGTGAACCATCTTCCGAACAGAACGCGAGCTGGCATGTCCGGACGCCTGGAATTTCTATCCAAAGCCACTAGGAACCATCACCGTGGCATTGCTACATCTTGTTTTAGGGATAGTGCTTGCAAATATACCAATGCATGATTTCTATGTTTTGCTTTCCCGACATCTTTATTATCATACTTATGCTTCATTTTATACCAATTTTAAATATTGTGACGAAGAAATCCTCTTACCATCTCAAGAGCCAAAACTGCTGATTATCAAGAAGTTGAGTGAGATGTTCGCAGATGAACAACCCTCACACGGCCGAGGCTGCAGGTACTTCATCTTCATCCAACAGGTTATTTGCTAATATCTGTCATTCTATTAGCCAGAGATCCTTGGCGAAAGACTGCTGGATAAAGGCACCTCTAGCTATAAGACAATATAGAGAGAGCTTGCACTCGATTTTCTTTTATTAATCTATCATTAGTGATAAACGGTGCGGAGGATACTTTTTGCAAGATAAGTACTGTGTGACACGGTTATGTATACAGGCTATGTTATGACATTGTCCTTTATGTATATATACAGTATATACCCATGCTATCTAATTAAATATTAGGTTGATGTATTTGTTTATTTTGTCCATTGCATGTTTTAGCAAGGAGTTGTGCTTAGGCTCCTTTCTGTACAAGGAGTAATAGAATAATTAGAACTTTACCAGTAATAATTATCCCAGACCCACGTGCCTTTGGCGAGTGCTTCCCGCTCGGCCCGCTCCGTCGCAACAATTTACAGTAATGTGTTAGCATTAATTATTCCAAATTCCTTAAGAAAGGAGCTTGTACTTACATGGAGCAACTGATGATCACTACAACGTCGCAACTCGTGTTTTGATCGCTAGTGAAGCGTAATTACGACCAGCCCGCTGCGACCAATATATAAACAACTTGCGAAGTCAGATTCGGCTTCTGCTCTACCCTGTCCCTAAGTCCTCGAGCTGGAAACATAAAGTCTTATAAATTACGTCATATGCATTTATAAAAAAACCTTTGCCAAAGCAAACCGCTGAATGACAGCATTGTTGTGCTAATTGTGGTGCTAAATTGCATCACATTTTAAAAGATGATCCCTGTCACTTTTATTCTCTTCTAAAAGTGCTGAGAGGTATCAGACATCCCAAGAAACACAACAGTAGTTTCTTTTTAAATTAAGTAGGGTTTAGCGATCGGCAAGCAATGTCAAATTCTATTTACGTCTTTTTTTAAGGTTTCAGCACCAGTTCTGCAGAAATGTTTTATTCCAGTACTCCATGCCGTTCATGAACTAATTTCACCAACATTATTGCTTCAGCGGAATCAAAATTAAAATGTTTATTGCTTTAGATGAGGAGGAGGTCTTAAGACTTTCCATGTTTTCGAAGAAACTGCGCGTGACTGTGTTATGATATATTTGGGCGGTAATTGGCGGACGCATTTTGAAAGCGTGCTTCTAACTGATAGGCTAGTGTAATGACGCTTCTTCGAAGTCGTAGTTGAAACTACTACGTGGAGCGTGGGAATCGCAATTGCTACGGTCGCAAGTTGCGTCAAGGTGGATTTGCAACCAATTTTCTTGGATCCGGGCCCTGGAGTTTTACAAGAATGAACAAACATAAAAGATACGTTACGGGCAGGATCTCTTCAACAAAAATAAGCTGTGACATCTGTGTAAAGCAGCGTAGAAGTGTTCAGATAGCCACGAGGTGTGCCCACTGGCAGCCAATCAAGGAAGATCGCCTTGATCCGTCTTGACCTCGTCTGTGGCTCGCGCGAATGGAAGTAAATGTTCCCATATGTGTGAGAGACAAGACAAAGAAATTCCCCCCCCCCCTCCAAAAAAAAAAAATATATAGAATAAGAAATGAAAACAACATTATAATAGTCGCAACTCACAACAGAGAAACATACGGTAATATCGACAATAAAATATAATGAAACCATGTTTTCGCGTACAATACACTATTCGTTATTGATACTGTCTTACAACATACAGCTGCCAGAATAGCTTCGGCTGTTATCTAAGACATCTGTCCCAAATCCATTGCCCTAG
>BOPN01000794.1:332500-335000 GCA_017312705.2 Penaeus japonicus
CCTCAACCCCAAGGCCAACCGTGAGAAGATGACTCAGATCATGTTCGAGTCTTTCCAGGTCCCCGCCACATACGTTACCATCCAGGCCGTCCTGTCCCTGTACGCTTCTGGTCGTACTACTGGTCAGGTTTGTGACTCCGGTGACGGTGTGACTCACTTTGTCCCCGTGTATGAAGGTTTCGCTCTTCCTCATGCTATCCTTCGTCTCGATCTTGCCGGTCGTGACCTGACCCACTACCTGATGAAGATCATGACTGAGCGTGGTTATTCCTTCACCACCACCGCTGAACGAGAAATCGTCCGTGATATCAAGGAGAAGCTTTGTTATATCGCCCTTGACTTCGAGAGCGAGATGAATGTCTCTGCTGCTTCATCTTCTATTGACAAGTCCTACGAGCTTCCCGACGGTCAGGTCATCACCATCGGTAACGAGCGCTTCCGTTGCCCCGAGGCTCTTTTCCAGCCTTCCTTCCTTGGCATGGAATCTGCTGGTGTTCATGAGACCGTGCACAGCTCCATCATGAGGTGCGACATTGATATCAGGAAGGATCTGTTTGCTAACATTGTCATGTCTGGTGGTACCACAATGTACCCTGGTATTGCTGACCGCATGCAGAAGGAGATCACTGCCCTTGCTCCTTCCACCATCAAGATTAAGATAATTGCTCCTCCCGAGCGTAAGTACTCCGTCTGGATCGGTGGTTCCATCCTGGCCTCACTGTCCACCTTCCAGTCCATGTGGATCACCAAGGATGAGTACGACGAATCTGGTCCCGGCATCGTCCACCGCAAGTGCTTCTAAGGATATTATTCTCATCGATAGGAGTCTATTGCATATATTATTTTTGTAATGTGTCAGGCGTATGATTGTATTGTGTCAGTGTACATTTAAATGCTTTAAGTCTATCTATGCGTTGTTTAATTTCTAACATTACCCGACTTACATTTTGCAAATTATAGAAAGAAGAACATAGAAGAATAACACTTTATATGAAATACAGTGTATCAGTTAAAGGCTTAGATGTAAAAATCGAGTAATTTCATTCGACACACACACACACACGCACACACACACACACACATATATATATACATATGTATGTGTGTGTATCAGGACACACACACACACACACACACACACACACACACAC
The DNA here is from genome assembly GCA_017312705.2 of Penaeus japonicus. Lineage (NCBI taxonomy): Eukaryota > Metazoa > Arthropoda > Malacostraca > Decapoda > Penaeidae > Penaeus > Penaeus japonicus. Next base: position 333,652 of record BOPN01000794.1, read on the forward strand.
ACACACACACATATATATATATATATATATATATATATATATATATATATATATATATATATTTTTTTTTTTTACAAATTTTGTTACTTTGTCTTCTTTAATACAGTTAATTTAGTTACCACGTGGGAAAATATTATGATGAACCGAATATATTCGATAAGGAATTAACAAATTTCAAAATGCAGAAATATGTCACCTTTCATTGGAATGTATCTGACGCAAGAACTAAGCTCCTGAGGATACTTGTCACAACTTCCCTTTTGACTTCAGACACTAAAAACTGAAACAATTTCAAAAGCGGTTAGAAATTTCTTGTAGGTTTTCTTAAGCTATTCAGTTTATATGTTAGATAGCTTATATTAATCAATGGATACATATAAATTTGCATAAATATATAATCACATTTGGAAACACACACATATCCACATCCACGCACACACACACACACACACACACTCACATCCACATCTACACAGACACAAAGCCTCCCCCCCCCTCCCTAACACACACGCACTTTACACGTACATACACACACACACACACACACACACACACACACACACGCAGATACACGCGGCATGTATTAGATATTGTAGTAATCAATTAAGAACTCCGTAGAATTTTTTATGTTGAATTTGGTAGCTTGTAACCTAACTATGCGTCATTTTCACAGTGTGGGTCTGGCGTATTATTGATGATTCTGGGGTGACAAAATTAATAAAAATATGTCAACAAGCTTATCCCGTAGCCCCCATTTAAGATAAACATCAACTGGCTGACTTAAAAGGCAACATAAAAAGGGGAGCATCCATATTATACATTTATCAACATTTATCAAGTTGACTGCCCTGGTTTGACCTTATGTATTAGCAGTTTCCCACGCTAATGGTGATGTTCTATCCATAATTCGTTTACATTGTATCTTAAAAGGTGTGTTTGAAATTAAATTAAAAATATACAGAATAAAACGAGAAGGGAAATCCATACAAAAATAGACACTTAGAAAACAGGAAAGCAGGAAAAAGCGAAAAGGAATCAGTGTGGGGATACCAAAGAAAATGCGAAGAGATAAAAAAGATGAAAATGGAGGGTAAGTTGTTTTAGTCCAATAAAAAAACACAAAATCAAGGTAAGGTAAATGCAGAATATAATGTAAGTAATGTATAAATAGCGTTGTGTAGAGTAGTAGCAATGTAGATGTAGATGTAGAACACGGAGAAATCGGAAAGGCAAGTTAAAAGGAAAATATAATATACTTTATTCTTAATAAAACAAACCCACACACAGGACAGCAAAGCAAAGTCATCTAGCAGGGCATAATAGTCCGTAGATTCGTCAGTGACGTCAGG
>BOPN01000794.1:347500-350000 GCA_017312705.2 Penaeus japonicus
ATTGACAACAAACTTTAAATCAAGTACCGCATCCACGTGAAGTATTTCATGCATGAGAATGATCATACATAATCGATTTCATGCACTACAATGCATTATAATTTGGGTTACATTTAATATACCACACACATTTTGGATAGAAGTCCTATAAGACTGAAAGACACATGAAAAGAGACTCACACAAAATGCAAATTCATCTATGTACACATATGCACACTACACACTATCCAACACCCCACTATGGGAACTTCCTTAAACACAAAAGAGGCATAGATATACAAATATATGCATGCCGATGTATGTACCTCTTAGTAAACACACACAGACACACAAACACACACACACACACTCATATATATATATATATATATACGCACACACATCTAGCTATTTTTCTATATAAAGGTACACACACAAACACACACACATACAAACACGCGCACCTGCGCGCTCAGACACTCTTTCATACAAACACACTTATACTTCTCTTCGTACCCTGATTTGAAAAAGAGACAAACAGTCATTCTAAGACACATAGTCTTTATCATAATTTCCACTTACTACTTTAAAGGCTAATCTCAGATCCTATCTAACGGACAAAAACAAACAAAACACCAAGTAGACACACGATAGTCCAGTCACAATAACACGCTCACCAAAAGAGATTTCTTGGCTACGCTGCAGGACCTGGGCATTTAAGCTCGGAATGCTATATTACCACCGAAATCCAAAAGAGGAACATGAAATGAATGAATCCCAGGGTACAGCCAAGTATTTAAGCGAAGTTCGACCATGATATCCGGCAGTCAGTGTCGGACTCACGACGGGTAGGTTGTGCTTGCTCGAGGCGTGACTGGTGAAGGATCTGTAATTACCTTGGACTTCAATGTAGACCTAGTGCAGGAACGTAAAGAAGACCGTTTTGGTGTATTCCGGGCCGTATCTCCTGTAACTTCTTATGAGTGTCCTATGATTTTGAATGAAATAGTCAAAATCCTTTTAAAAATCACTATAGTTATATAATTTAAATACGTTAGCAGAATAGAAGGTTTGAATTTACTGTATCTAGAAAAAAAATGCCTTGGAAATATCAGTGTGGCTTCAAAGTCACTGATGCATTTCTGATAATGGCTTAGGATAAATTATTCCATATTGTGCCGTCGCAGTGATATATGTTTTTTTTATTTTTTTATTATTATTATTATTTTTTTTACAACCCATTACACTAGGTAGGCACTGTACACGTAAATACTACGACACTGGCATTTATATATGAAGCACACACATTTACTTAACTGATTGTTTCACACAGACACACGAACGGAGATACGCAAACAACCATATATACATATATATATATATATATATATATATATATATATATATATAAAATATATATATATATATATATATATATATATATATATATACATACATACATACATATATATATATATATATATATATATATATATATATATATATATATATATATATATATATATATATATATATGCTTATATATATACACACACATTTACATATATATACATATAATATATGTGTGTCTCTCTCTCATATATGTATGTGTGTGTGTCTCTCTCATATATGTATGTGTGTGTCTCTCTCTCATATATGTATGTGTGTGTGTCTCTCTCATATATGTATGTGTGTGTGTGTGTATGTGTATGTGTATGTGTATACGTATATATATTATGTATATGTATGTATATGATTATATATATATATATATATATATATATATATATATATATATATATATGCATATATGTATGTATCTATAGAATATGTAAATATAGGTATATATAAATGTAAATAAATATATGTATATATACATATATATACATAGATACATACATATATACATATATATGTATATATATATTCAAACATACACCTATATACATATATATGCCTGTGTTCACAGCCATATAAATTATTTCAATTTATCATTTTAAGTTGGAACACATACTCTATGTTTATATCACTTTGATATTTGCGGAAAGTTATTCTGAACTAACAACTGTTTAAAGTTATTTGAAAAAGGCATCTTGAATGCCCATAATATTGCAACTACATCAAAAGCTAGACCTTACCTTGCATACCTTGCGATGTACCCATCCCCACGTTTATATTCCCTATTGATATTCTATGAAAGAACATTTCAGAAAATCAAGCATTGAGATACATTCCAAAAACACGTTCCAAAACAACTGACGATGCACCATTCACAAGGCGTCAAATATTTCTTTCACATTCACACTTTTGTACCTTGTTTAGCCCCGTTTATATTTTACAATATATGAGCGATAAAAATAATTTTCTTTACATATTTCAGGAAGGTTCTGTATCCATAGACTAACACCGCCAACATGTGTGACGACGAGGATTTGGTTGCCCTTGTGGTAGACAATGGCTCCGGTCTCTGCAAGGCCGGCTTCGCCGGAGACGACGCCCCTCGCGCCGTATTCCCCTCCAT
>BOPN01000795.1:35000-40000 GCA_017312705.2 Penaeus japonicus
ATACACTTCCACAAACATACACATATGACATAATAACCACAACAACCTAACATAAAAAAAAAAACAGCGCAAAAGTCCCTGTTTAACGCCGGTGTTTTCGAATAAATAAAAGTTCAAGCGAGCGAATGTTTACGACACGAGTCTCACATGCGAAGGTTTGTTTACATAAACGTTATAGAAAACGGGAGACTCGAGTGTTTGGCTAAAACTCGACCGCCGTTTTCTTCGTCGAAATCGCCAGGGCGGTGTTTATTACAAAATTTGGAAGGCGGGGAGTGAGAAATTGAACTCTGGTTTCGAAGGAGGTGTGTGGAGAGAAAAATGTCGAATTTGTGTGCAGGTGTGCGTGGTTTTAGGGATGTGTGTGTGTGTGTGTTTATATTGTGTAATGGATGGATTGACCTGCACTGTTGCTAGTGTAAGGATATGTACGTGATATTATGAATTTAACACGGATATATGTAACCGATATATAATTTCCAACAACATTTTCCTTGTTGCTAAAAAGAAAGCAAATAATCCTTCTGTTATCAAATTTATTAGGTCAAACCGTCGTTGTTGAAGTCAAGAATATGGCTAAAAGGATAATGCTGATAAATAAAGCAAAAAAGAGAGAGATAAAAAAACGATGGCACTATATCTTCATGACGGTCCGAGTGCCACGTCCTTTGTGTTCTGGCACTTGCGGGGAAGATCAGTGTCACTCCCGCACGCACACAGACAGACGCATGCAAGCAAATACGTATATACGTACACAGGCAGAAATGTACACGCATATGCACAGTTACTTACCTCCAACCCCCAACATACACACATATACGTGTACATTTACCCTCATCCCCAACATATACACTTACCCACAAATACACACACAAACACACACACACACACACACACACACACACACACACACACACACACACACACACACACACACACACACACACACACACACACACACACTTACCCCCACCCCTCCCCTGCCCGCCTTCCACACACACATACGCACGATCTCCCCCCCCCCCACCCCCCACCCCCCAACACTTACCCCCGCCAGCCCCAAACACACACGCAAGCACTCCAACACTTAAAAGGAAAAGTGATCTGCCTTCACGATATCTACGAACGAAAACTCCAGAAGGCGGTGAGGTGAGAAGGAGGGGCGAAGGGGGGAGGTGGGAAGGGGGAGGGGGTTATGAGGGGGAGAAGGGGAAAGGGGGAGGGGGTTATGAGGGGGAGAAGGGGAAAGGGGGAGGGGGTTATGAGGGGGAGAAGGGGAAAGGGGGAGAAGGTTATGAGGGGGAGAAGGGGAAGGGGGAGGGGGGTTATGAGGGGGAGGGGAAAGGGGGGGAGGGGGTTATGAGGGGGAGAAGGGGAAAGGGGGAGGGGGTTATGAGGGGGAGAAGGGGAAAGGGGGAGGGGGTTATGAGGGGGAGAAGGGGAAAGGGGGAGGGGGTTATGAGGGGGAGAAGGGGAAAGGGGGAGGGGGATAAGGGGAGGGGGAGAAGGGGAAAGGGGGAGGGGGTTGGTGAGGGGGAGAAGGGGAAAGGGGGGGAGAAGGGGGAAAAAGGGGGAAAGGGGGAGGGGGTTATGAGGGGGAGAAGGGGAAAGGGGGAGAAGGGGGAAAAGGGGGAAAGGGGGCGGGTGGGTGGGGGCCGCGGGAGGGGGAGAAGGGGAAAGGGGGAGGGGGTTATGAGGGGGAGAAGGGGAAAGGGGGAGGGGGTTATGAGGGGGAGAAGGGGAAAGGGGGATGGGGTTAAGAGGGGGAAGAAGGGGAAGGGGAGGGGGTGAGGGGGGAGAAGGGGAAAGGGGAGGGGGTTGGTGAGGGGGAGAAGGGGGAAAGGGGGAGGGGGATAAGGAGGGGGAGAAGGGGAAAGGGGGAGGGGGGTTATGAGGGGGAGAAGGGGGAAAGGGGGAGGGGGTTGGGTGAGGGGGGAAGGGGGAAAGGGGAGGGGGTTATGAGGGGGAGAAGGGGAAAGGGGGAGGGGGTTATGAGGGGGAGAAGGGGAAAGGGGGAGGGGGTTATGAGGGGGAGAAGGGGAAAGGGGGAGGGGGTTATGAGGGGGAGAAGGGGAAAGGGGGAGAAGGGGAAAGGGGGAGGGGGTTATGAGGGGGAGAAGGGGAAAGGGGGAGAAGGGGATATGAAGGGGAGAAGGGGAAAGGGGGAGGGGGTTAAGAGAGGGGGAGAAGGGGAAAGGGGGGATGAAGGCGGAGGGGAGAAGGGGAAAGGGGGAGGGGGTTGGGCGGAGGGGAGAAGGAGAATGGGGGAGGGGGTTATGAGGGGGAGAAGGAGAATGGGGGATGGGGTTATGAGGGGGAGAAGGGGAAAGGGGGAGGGGGTTATGAGGGGAAGAAGGAGAAGAATGGGGGATGGGGAAAGAGGAGGAAGAAAGTTAGGATGGGATGATGAGGAGAAGGAAGAAGGAAGGAGGGCGAGGTGGGAAAGAGGAGGAGGAGAGGGGGGGGGGGGGGAGGATGGGATTATGAGGGGAAGAAAGGGAGGGGGGATGGGGAAGGGGCAAGGGTTGGAAGAGGGACGAGGAGGTGAGAATGGGCGTGAGGCAATGGGATGAGGGAGTGGGAGAGGGGAAGGGAGTGTGAGGAGAGAGTGGGAGGAGGGGAGGGGGGGGGGGAGGAGGTGAAGATGAGGTCATAAGCAGGTACGAAACTGTGGCGTAGCGGGGTTGTATCGGTGAGGTTGCGGTATGTTCGGGGTTGGGAGGGAAACCGCGCAGATGAACGCTCTCGGAGGCGGCTTTTGCACTTCACTTCGCGCTCAAGAGCTCTGCTTGGGTCCGCGCGCTTTTGTTTATGCGGACACAGGGGTGTGTTTGTCGGTGTGTGTGTGTGTATATATATATATATATATATATATATATATATATATATATATATATATATATAGAGAGAGAGAGAGAGAGAGAGAGAGAGAGAGAGAGAGAGAGAGAGAGAGAGAGAGAGAGAGAGAGAGAGAGAGACACCCACCCACACGTGTGTCTATATATATATATATATATATATATATATATATATATATATATATATATATATATATATGTGTGTGTGTGTGTGTACCCACGCACAAGCCCCCCGCCGCGAGCCTACAATGTGGGGGTTGTTTATTACATCCCCGCGGAAGGTCCCAGCAAGCCGCCTATTACTGCATATTGCTTTTCTTCACTACATCTGACGGAGGGCCATATGTTCCCTTCGTTAGTGTGCCGGAGACGGGCGGGGGGTCTGCGCCAATCACCTTCTCTTTCTTCGTTTTTCCTTACGCCCTCCCTCCGTGTGCGCGAACTTACCGCTTATATACTGTTTATATATATATATACACACACACGCACACACATATATATTGATTTAAGTAAAAAGGCCGATAAAATGATAACTCGAAAGCTTATAAAATAAGAGGACATTTGGAATCAATGTCACTGTGCAACAATCACATTGAACATGGCTGACCACAAACCAAACCGCTGTCTCATATAATATTCCCACACGTTCACCGCGCCACAACAAAAATATAAGCTATCGAACATCCGAGCCGAAGTCTGTTATGTCTGGCGTCACAGAATCTTTTTTGTGTTTACGAGAGACGTAAGGAAATCTGTCCGCATGCAATACACTGGTATGTTCAAGGGGAAAAGATTCACTGTCGCCTTGTGTTTTTGGAGGCTGACTTTTCAGGGTCGTGCGGTTCCCGTGGCTAATGGAAGTCTGATGCGGTTCTTATAAATGTTAAGGTTGAAGCGAAGAGGGGAGTGAAAAACGGAGTCCAGATGTCCTAATGTTGGACACAACCGCGCGTACAGTTGGGTGTCCAAATGTCCCGCATGAACAATGAAGCATTATTACATGTTAATGAATGTCAATGGGTGTCTTGAGGACGTGTAGGCGTATGTACGGTATAAGGACGCATACATATAGAGTACCATTAAATATTTAGAAACACTATTGGATATTGCTACTAAACCACTCATACAAACACAGGAACGTGTACACTCAGACATAATACAACACAGACATAATAAAAAACAAATAAATGTAACGTTTCGCTTTTTTTTTTTAGAATTTCTTAATTGAACGTAGGATAATATATATATATATATATATATATATATATATATATATATATATATATATATATATATATATATATATATATATATATATATATATATATATATTTCGATATCTAACGACCGATGAAGAACTCGATTCAAATAAGAAACGAGACGTATCTTTTGATTCCGTTCTAGGACCACCAAAGTCACACACACACAGACATGCAAGTACACTGATATCACTAACAAGGACATGCTTTAGATAACAAAACTAAATGAGAGAAGAGTGCACAGAGTTCGAGGGAGTGTCGCAACAAAAAGAAAGAAAGAGAGAAAAAAATGTGGATGCCCCGCGTGACAATTGGATTACTTGTGATTGGCAGTGTGTTTGGACTGGCTCAGCTGACTGGATGACTGATGACGGTATGGGTAGGCCGATAGAAGGGTCAAGTGGATGATTGTTTTCTTTTAATAGATTGAGGAATAAGTTTGTATATATGTATATATATCGATATATATATATATTATATATATCAATATATATGAATATATATATATATATATATATATATATATATATATATATATATATATATATATGAATATATATGTATATATATAAACACAGATAGAGATAGAGAGAGAGATAGAGAGAGAGAGAGAGAAAGAGAGAGAGAAAGAGAAAGAAAGAGAGAGAGAGAGAGACAAAGACACACACACACACACACACAGAGAGAGAGAGAGAGAGAGAGAGAGAGAGAGAGAGAGAGAGAGAGAGAGAGAGAGAGAGAGAGAGAGAGAGAACGAGAGAGCTGGACAACAGACGTCCAGTGAGTGGCTGGCAGGCAAGTTCGTGGACATGTGTTACTGACCGAGGAGCTGTATTCTTACGCAATACCTTGATAGTCTTCAACTTACCAGGCATCATACGGG
>BOPN01000795.1:45000-52500 GCA_017312705.2 Penaeus japonicus
CGAGAGGCCAGGCTACTGACACCGCCTCTTCTGACAATGTTTTGGGGGATAAGTGTGTGCGTAGGGTTGGAGGGGAAGGGGGGGGGGAGGGGAAGGGGAAGGGGAAGGGGAAGGGGAAGGGGGAGGACAAGGTGGTGGGGGATAGGCGAAGGGATAGGAGGGAATTACATGTGTAAGGGCGTGAATGCATGTGCGTGTGTATGTGTGTGTGTGAGTGAGACAGAGAGAGAGAGAGAGAGAGAGAGAGAGAGAGAGAGAGAGAGAGAGAGAGAGAGAGAGAGAGAGAGAGAGAGAGAGAGAGAGAGAGAGAGAATAAGAGAGACAGAGAGAGAGAGAGAATAAGAGAATAAGAGAGAAAGAGAGAGAGAACACGGAAGTAGACCAAACCCCTTTCGATCGACACCTACTTGACACGAAACTAATACATCCTCAAGCCACACACAGACAGCCAGACAGAGAGCGAGGCAGACAGACAGTCACGGCCAAAAGTAGGCTAGATATATGCCAATCCTGCCGGGCGAGTGTGACAGCCAGACAGGTGCTGTTCCTTCCTTGACAGCCGGAATGACAAGGGAAGGGCTCGTCAATACCGAGATTTTTTTTCCTTGTTCATTTTTCTCTCACTCTCTCTCTCTCTCTTTCTCTCTCTCTTTCTCTATTTCTCTTTCTCTCTCTCTCTCTCTCTCTCTCTCTCTCTCTCTCTCTCTCTCTCTCTTTCTCTTTCTCTAACCTCCCTCCCTCCCTCTCTCCCTCACTCCTTCATTACTTCCTTCCCTCCTTCTCTCCCTCTCTCCTTCATTCCTTCCCTCCCTCCCTCCCTCCCTCCCTCCCTCCCTCCCTCCCTCTCCCTCCCTCTCTCCCTTCCTCCCTCCCTCCCATCTTCCCTCCCTCCCTCCCTTCCTCCCTCCCATCCTCCCTCCCTCCCTCCCTCCTTTCTCCCTTCCTCCCTCCCTTCTTCCCTCCCTCCCTCTCTCCCTTCCTCCCTCCCTCCTTCCCCTCCTCCCTCCCTCTCTCTCCTCCCTCCTTCCCTCCCTCCCTCCCTCCCTTCTCTCCCTCCCTCCCTCCCTCCCTCCCTCCCTCCCCTCCCTCCCTCCCTCCCTCCCGTCCCTCCCTTCCTCCCTCCCGTCCCTCCCTTCCTCCCTTCCTTCCTCCTTCCCTCTCTCCCTTCCTCCCTCCCTCCCTCCCCTCTCTCTCTCTCTCTTCCTCCCTCCCTCCCTCCCTCCCTCCCTCCCTCCCTCTCTCCCTCCCCCCCTCCCTCCCCTCATCCTCCCTCTCTCTCCCCTTCCCTCCCTCCCTCCCTCCCTTCCTTCCCCACATTATAACAAATCAAAACCTAACTGACCAAGCAGCCATAATCTTTGCAACTGAGTGTGTTGCAATATGGATCAAGACGGTCATATGTTTCAATATCCAACACACACTATATTTTCTATATTTGATTAGGGTGGGCGAGGTAGGGATGTGTGATGCAATTTGTGTGTAAATTATTACTTTGATATATACGCATGGACAGAGATACATCCGCATATGGACACACATACGCATGCAATTACATAAACATACACACACGAAGAAATCCGTGCACACTTACACACACAAACACACACTAACACACACACACACTCATTCTCAGACCCCCCCCCCCACACACACACAAACACAAACACCCATCCTACGCCACCACAGGATGCAGCTTCCTCTAACCATCTTCCCCAAAGCATCTTGCCTCCTCCATCAGGGCGGGAACATCCTTGACTCTGCCATATCCTCCTTCAAGATTGTCCTCAATTCCTTACTCGGTCTCACATTCCTCCTCCTGTGACTTCATTCTATCGCGCGCTTCAAGTCATTCTCGAGGACGCAGTGGCTCTGGCGGGAAGCCATTACACTCACAGACGCTTTTAGTATAGTTTTTTTTCTTCTATAGATATATATATATATATATATATATATATATATATAGAGAGAGAGAGAGAGAGACAGACAGACAGACAGACAGACAGACAGACAGACAGACAGACAGACAGACAGACAGACAGACAGACAGACAGACAGACAGACAGACAGACAGACAGACAGACAGACAGACAGACAGACAGACAGACAGACAGACAGACAGACAGACAGACAGACAGACAGACAGACAGACAGACAGACAGACAGACAGACAGACAGACAGACAGACAGACAGACAGACAGACAGACAGACAGACAGACAGACAGACAGACAGACAGACAGACAGACAGACAGACAGACAGACAGACAGACAGACAGACAGACAGACAGACAGACAGACAGACAGACAGACAGACAGACAGACAGACAGACAGACAGACAGACAGACAGACAGACAGACAGACAGACAGACAGACAGACAGACAGACAGACAGACAGACAGACAGACAGACAGACAGACAGACAGACAGACAGACAGACAGACAGACAGACAGACAGACAGACAGACAGACAGACAGACAGACAGACAGACAGACAGACAGACAGACAGACAGACAGACAGACAGACAGACAGACAGACAGACAGACAGACAGACAGACAGACAGACAGACAGACAGACAGACAGACAGACAGACAGACAGACAGACAGACAGACAGACAGACAGACAGACAGACAGACAGACAGACAGACAGACAGACAGACAGACAGACAGACAGACAGACAGACAGACAGACAGACAGACAGACAGACAGACAGACAGACAGACAGACAGACAGACAGACAGACGGACAGACAGACAGACAGACAGAGAGAAAGAAAGAGAAAGACAGACAGGGACAGGGAGAGGGGGGTGATAATAGGTAGAATATTTATATATATTTTATTTATTTTGATATATTTTCTCATTTATCATTTTATGAAGTTTAAGGAGTGAAAAAGGAAGGAAGAGAGGGAGACAAAGAAAAAAAAATGAAGAGACGGCTTAAGAAAGATGAATGAAAGAGAGAGACAAAGAGAAATATGAAGACGAGGAGAATTTAGAAAGAGTGGATGAAAGGAAGAGAAATAGAAAGTGATATGAAGTGAAGAATTATGAAAGAACGAAAGAGAAAAAGAAAGATAAAGAAACATATGAGGAGAGTTGAGAAAGAATTTAATGAGAGAGAAAGTGAGTGAGTGAGTGAGTGAGAGAGAGAGAGAGAGAGAGAGAGAGAGAGAGAGAGAGAGAGAGAGAGAGAGAGAGAGAGAGAGAGAGAGAGAGAGAAGGAAGACGAAAGGTGGAAAAAAATGGGTCTAAAAAGTACAGAAGAAAGAAAAATTGAAAGAAATAGAAAAAGAAAGAAAGAAAGACTGAAAGGGAATGAAAGAAATGGAAAGAAAAATATAAGTAAGAGAGATATGCAAAGAAAGAAAAGAAAGAAAGAAAACGAAAAATAGAAAAAAGAGAAAATAAGAATGAAAGAAATAAACAGAAAGGTATGATTAAAGAGAGACATTCAAAGAAAGAAAAGAAAAGATATTAATAAGAGAGAGAGATGTAAAGAAAGCAAAGAAAGAACGAAAACGAAAGACGAAAAGAACGAAAGAAAGTATGAAAGAAAGAGAAAGAGAGATATCTATAGAAAGACCGACGTTAGTTTTACGGCGAAGCTGAGCGAGCGAACGACGTAGCGGGGCTGACGCTGCTCTCCCCCCGCGACGCGACGGGGTATTGCGTCACCTCGTTATCAAATGGACTCGTATTTTACATCGCCTTCTCCTCCCTCTACCGTCCTTCTCTCTCTCTCTCTCTCTCTCTCTCTCTCTCTCTCTCTCTCTCTCTCTCTCTCTCTCTCTCTCTCTCTCTCTCTCTCTCTCTCTCTCTCTCTCTTCTCTCTCTTTCTTCTTTCTTTCTCTCCTCTCCTCTTCTCTGCTTCTCCTGCTTCTGCCACTCGCCTCTCTCTCTCCTCTCTTTTCTTTCTTCTCTCCTCTCCTCTTCTCCTCCCTCTACCGTCCTTCTCTCTCTCTCTCTCTCTCTCTCTCTTTCTTTTCTCTTCCTCTCCTTCTTGCTTCCCCTGCTTCTGCTACTCGCTCTCTCTCTCTCTCTTTCTTTCTTTCTCTCCTCTCCTCTTCTGCTTCTCCTGCTTCTGCTACTCGCTCTCTCTCTCTCTCTTTCTTTCTTTCTCTCCTCTCCTCTTCTGCTTCTCCTGCTTCTGCTACTCGCTCTCTCTCTCTCTCTTTCTTTCTTTCTTTCTCCTTCTCCTCTTCATTCGCTTCTGCTACTCTCTCTCTCTCTCTCTCTCTTTCTTTCTCTCTTCTCTCCCCTCTCCTCTTCTGCTTCCTGCTTCTGCTACTCGCTCCTCTCTCTCTCTCTCTCTCTTTCTTTCTTTCTTTCTCTCCTCTCCTCTTCTGCTTCTCCTGCTTCTGCTACTCGCTCTCTCTCTCTCTCTCTTTCTTTCTTTCTCTCGTCTCCTCTTCTGCTTCCCCTGCTTCTGCTAGCCTGCCTCTCTCTCTCTCTCTCTTTCTTTCTTTTTTCTCTCCCTCCTTCTGCTTCTCCTGCTTCTGCTACTCAGTTCTCTCTCTCTCTTTTCTTTTCTCTCCTCTCCCTCTTCTGCTTCCCTGCTGCTACTCGCTCTCTCTCTCTCTTTCTTTCTTCTCTCTCTCTCTCCTTCTGCTTCTCCTGCTTTCTGCTACTCGCTCTCTCTCTCTCTTTCTTTCTTTCTCTCCTCTCCTCTTCCTTGCTTCCCCCAGCTTGCTACTCTGCTCTCTCTCTCTTCTTTCTTTCTCTCCTCTCCCTCTTCTGCTTCTCCTGCTTCTGCTAGTCGCTCTCTCTCTCTCTTCTTTCTCTCCCTCTCCTCTTCTGTTTCTCCTGCTTCTGCTACTCGCCTTCCCTCTCTCTCTTTCCTCTCCTTCTGCTTCTCTGCTTCTGCTCTCCGCTCTCGGAGAGAGAGAGAGAGAGAGAGAGAGAGAGAGAGAGAGAAAGAGAGAGAGAAACAAGGAAGAGAGAAAGGTAGAAAAAAATGGGTCTAAAAAGTACAGAAGAAAGAAAAACTGAAAGAAATAGAAAAAGAAAGAAAGAAAGACTGAAAGGGAATGAAAGAAATGGAAAGAAAAATATAAGTAAGAGAGATATGCAAAGAAAGAAAAGAAAGAAAGAAAACGAAAAATAGAAAAAAAAAGAGAAAATAAGAATGAAAGAAATAAACAGAAAGGTATGATTAAAGAGAGACATTCAAAGAAAGAAAAGAAAAGATATTAATAAGAGAGAGAGAGATGTAAAGCAAGAAAAGAAAGAACGAAAACGAAAGACGAAAAGAAGGAAAGAAAGTATGAAAGAAATAGAAAGAGAGATACGTAAAGAAAGACCAACGTTAGTTTTACGGCGAAGCTGAGCGAGCGAACGACGTAGCGCGGCTGACGCTGCTCTCCCCCCGCGACGCGACGGGGTATTGCGTCACCTCGTTATCAAATGGACTCGTATTTTACATCGCCTTCTCCTCCCTCTACCGTCCTTCTCTCTCTCTCTCTCTCTCTCTTTCTTTCTTTCTCTCCTCTCCTCTTCTGCTTCTCCTGCTTCTGCTACTCGCTCTCTCTCTCTCTCTTTCTTTCTTTCTCTCCTCTCCTCTTCTGCTTCTCCTGCTTCTGCTACTCGCTCTCTCTCTCTCTCTTTCTTTCTTTCTCTCCTCTCCTCTTCTGCTTCTCCTGCTTCTGCTACTCGCTCTGCTGCTCCTACTGATCATGGTACTCTGCGAGACCCTCTTTTATAATGCAATGTAATACCGTAAGAATTTGCTTGCTTATCTGGGAAGGCATGATTCCACATTAGCATTCTCTCGGCGCGCTCTTGTAAACTCTGGCCGTCCGCTCTCTCTCTCTCTCTCTCTCTTTCTCTTTCTCTCCGTCGCCCTCTTTCTCTCTTCCTTGTGGGTTCTTTTCGTTTTTTTATCTGGTTCGTTTTTTGTTTTTTTTCGTCTTCTTGATCTGTCTGTCTGTCTGTCTGTCTGTCTGGCTTTTTCTTTCTCTCGGTCTCTCTCTTTTTCTTTCTCTCGGTCATTCTCTATATCTCTCTCTCTCTCTCTTTCTCTCTCCCTCTGCCTGTGTCATTTTCTCTCTATACGCCCATCCCCATCCCCATCCGCCCCTGGCCTCCCTCCCTCCCTCCTTCCCCCCTCCCCCTCCCTTTCACTCCCTCCTTAGTATTTCTTCCTCGTCGTCTCGTACCCGTTAGTAACCCCCCTCCCTCCTCCCCCCCCCGTGTCTCAACTACCCCACTGTCCCCTACCCCCTTACCCCTATATCACCCCCCCCCCCTGTCCCACCTGCGCGAACCTAGAGAAACGTGTGTCTTTGTGTTCTTTTTTTTTCTTCGTATGTTTTACCTCAAGTAATTCTTTCAACTGTATTTATCTTTTTTTTATCTAAGAATAAATCCTTAATTTATTCCCTTTCCTCTCTCTTTAGCATCTTATCATTATGAACGTTTTATTCCTTTTTCTTTTCTCTGTTTTTAGAGGGTTATTTCATAGCGCATTAGTAAAACAACCGCCCCTCTCGAGCCAGCTTGACGACCCGCGTTTTTCACTTTTTTTTTCTCTCCATGGGGAGGGTTGGAAGGAGGGAGGGAGGGGAGAGGGGGGGAGGGTTGGAGAGAGGGAGGGAGGGAGAGTGGGAGGGGGGTTAGGAGGAGGCGGGGTGGGACCTCGCGTGACATCATAGTAGATAGGGAGTGGGAGTGGGAGGTGGAGGGGGAGGGGGTGGAGTGGGGGGATAGGTGTTAGCTAGGGGGAGGGTGGGGGAGTGGAGCATATGGGATGGAGGTAAGATGATGGAGGGGAGGATAGGGGGGAGGGGATGCTGGTGGGAGATGGGTGGGACACAGATCCTTTGGTCGTCATTCTATAGTATGATGAGGTTACGCGAGAGAGAGAGAGAGAGAGAGAGAGAGAGAGAGAGAGAGAGAGAGAGAGAGAGAGAGAGAGAGAGAGAGAGAGATTGCTTTAATTTTGATAAGTTTATTCATATTATATACAGTGTATACACATGAATAGGCATAGGCACTATGCCTAAATGGTTTGTACAGTTCGAGAGAGAGAGAGAGAGAGAGAGAGAGAGAGAGAGAGAGAGAGAGAGAGAGAGAGAGAGAGAGAGAGAGAAGGGAAAAATAGAGAGAACATAATTCAAACCGAAAACAGATAGATACATAGAGTAAAATGAAAGAGAGAGAGAGAGAGATAAAGAGAGATAGAGAAAGAGAGAGAGAGAGAGAGAGAGAGAGAGAGAGAGAGAGAGAGAGAGAGAGAGAGAGAGAGAGAGAGAGAGAGAGAGAGAGAGCGACAAGGGCAGACACATTACACGAAGAACGACAAAACAAACAACAACAAAAACACACAGCACCACCAAATACAGAAACTGACAGACGGAGAGAGAGACCCAAGACTCGAAACCGAACCAAACTTCCCCCAAAAAACAAAAGACAAACGCCTACAACGAGACACTCCCAAAGGGTATCCGAACCCCTTCTCGGACACCAGATCTCGGTTCGAATCCCTCTCGAAGCTTCGA
>BOPN01000795.1:72500-75000 GCA_017312705.2 Penaeus japonicus
GAGAGAGAGAGAGAGTGAGAGAGAGAGAGAGAGAAGGGAGTAGGGAGGGGGAAGAGAGAGGAAATAAGAAAGAGTAAGAGAGAGAGAGAGAGAGAGAGAGAGAGAGAGAGAGAGAGAGAGAGAGAGAGAGAGAGAGAGAGAGAGAGAGAGAGAGAGAGAGAAAATAAAAGTAAGAGTGAGGGAGAGAGAGTGAGTGAGTGAGTGAGTGAGTGAGTGGGTGAGTGAGTGAGTGAGTGAGTGAGTGAGTGAGTAAGTGAGTGTGTGTGTGTGTGAGGGAGAGAGAGATAGAGAGAAAGAGAGAGAGAGAGAGAGAGAGAGAGAGAGAGAGAGAGAGAGAGAGAGAGAGAGAGAGAGAGAGAGAGAGAGAGAGAGTGGTTGAGAAAGATAAACAAATGAAGAAGGAGAGAAGAGAGAATGAGAAGAGATAGAAGAGGATAAAGATAAAGAAGAGGAGGAAGGAGAAGAGGAGAAACATAAAGAAGAGAAAGGCAGAGAAATAAGAGGAAATTAATGAGAAATATGCTAAGAAATGATAAGGTGATAATAAATGAGAGAATGCTAATAATGATGAAAATAATAACGATAATGATAATGATAATAATGATAATTATTATAATACTAATGATAATGATTACAGTAATCATAATATCAGTAATGATAAAAAGATAATAACAACAATAACATCAATGATAATGATAACAACAACAATAACAACGATGATAAAAACAAACAACAATAATAATGATAATGACAATGATCATAATAACAACTGGTAAAACGACGAAGCCAACCGCGCCTTCAGAGAAACAAGTCTCCCAAGCCGGTATGACTCCCCCCCCCCCTATCCTCTCTGTGACCCTCCTGTACCCACCACCCCCACCCACCCACCCACCCACCCTACACACACACCTCTCTTGGTCTCACCTGAGAGAAAAAAATGCCTAGATTTTTTTTTAAAGACTTTTTAAGTGTTATTGGGAATGTTTTTTGTCTTTTTTTTATACTTTCTTATATGTGTTTTTTTTTATTTTTTTTTATTAAGGGTTTTTTAGATTTCGTTTTTTAAATGTGTTAAATGTTGCGGGTTTATATGTTTTTTTTTTCTTTTTTTTTGGGGGGGGGGAGGTGACTTACAGATTAATGGATGGAGAGTGAATGAGATGCTAAAAATAAATAAAAAACAAAAAATATAGGGAGAGAGAAAGAAAGAAAAAAAGAAAAAAGAGAAAGAAGAAAGGAGTAATTCTTTCACTCACTCATTCATTCACTAGAAGTAGTTCCATAGGTTCATTCATTAATCCACACAGCCCCTTTCTAAAGACAGCGTTCCACCTCTTACCAAATGAGTAGGGAAGGCTTAGGCAAATGGGTTCACAGGTGGGCAGGTGGGCGGGTGGGCGAGTGGGCAGGTGGGCAAGGCAAAGAAGCAGGTAGTGGTAGCAGGTGCGGCCAAGAGGTCGTGGGTTAACATATGAAGTGGTTCGACCAGGGCAGTTAACATCGCCAGACTTGTTAATGCGAGAGAGGAAGAGGGAGAGGGAGAGAGTGGGAAAGAGGGAGGGAGAGGGAGAGAGAGGTAGAGGAAGAAAGGGGGAAAGGGGAAGGGAGAGGAAGAGGAAGAAGTAGAGGGAGATAGAGATAGATTGAGAGAGAGAGAGAGAGAGAGAGAAAGAGAGAGAGAGAGAGAGACAGAGAGAGAGAGAGAGAGAGAGAGAGAGAGAGAGAGAGAGAGAGAGAGAGAGAGAGAGAGAGAGAGAGAGAGAGAGAGAGAGACAGAGAGAGAGACAGAGAGAGACAGAGAGAGACAGAGAGAGAGGTGACGGAGAGGTAGAGGGACGGGAGAAGAACGAAAAGTGAGAGAATAGGAAGGGAGAGGGAACTAAGAAGAAAGGATATGAAGGGTGAAATAGGGAGAGGGAGAAAGAGAAAAGTGAGATGCTGGAGGAGGGAGTGGGAAAGGAGAGGTCGGAAGGAAAGAGAGATGAAATGAAAGGAGAGAGAGAAAGGAAGGAGAGGACTTGTGAAGAGAGATTAGAGAGAGAGAGGGAACTGAGAGAGGGAGGGAAGAAAAGGTAGAGGGAGAGGGAAAGCTAGAAGGAAAAACTGGAGGGTAGGGTGGACAGGAGACAAAGGGAGCGGGAGAAGGCAAGAGTAGAGAGAGAGAGAGAGAGAGAGAGAGAGAGAGAGAGAGAGTTGAAGGGTGGGGGGGGGGGGGGGAGTAGAGGAGGGAAAGAGGGAAGGAGGAGGAATACGAAGGGGATGGAAACGTTAGAAAAAAAGAGAGGTGATAGATATATATAGAGAGATAGAGAGAGAGAGTGAGATAGATAGATAGATAGATAGATAGATAGAGAGAGAGAGAGAGAGAGAGAGAGAGAGAGAGAGAGAGAGAGAGAGATAGATAGATAGATAGAGAGAGAGAGAGAGAGAGAGAGAGAGAGAGCGAGAGAGCGAGAGAGTGAGAGGTAGAGAAAGGCGTAAGAAAGCTAGAAGCAAAGTA
>BOPN01000795.1:80000-82500 GCA_017312705.2 Penaeus japonicus
AAAATTATAATGGAATGGTATGTAAGTGGATATGTTGTGGGATGACTGGGTGTAGAGGTGGCTAGAGGGATCGCCCAAATAAGGACGAAGAGACGTGGAAATTTAAAGAAATAAAGGATGTGAATATTCAAATGAAGTTATTACGGGCATTGGCTCAAAGAAAGACAAAGACAACAGACTCATATCTAAGAAAACTGGCAAAGGAAAATAGCAAAAGAGAAAAAAGAAGAGAGATAACACGAGAAGAAAAAGAAAATATAACGAAGGAAAATAAGGACAAAATAAGAAAGAGCATAAGATAGACTAATATATATATATATATATATATATATATATATATATATTCATACGACAAAGGAAAACAACAAAAATATAAATTAGGAGAGAGAGAAAAAAATAGATAAATAAATAAATAAAAAAAAACACAGCAAAGGAAAATAACGAAAGAATCACGAAAAAGAAAGAAAAGCAAAATAGCAAGAGAAAGAAGAAAATACATCCTTCGAAAGGAAAGTGCGCCATTCTGGATACCGTCGGCCACTTATGCGAACGCCTCCCCGAACACAATGTCCAAGCAGGAGGGTCCGCGTGCCGATGCCTGTGAGTCAACATTTCGTTCGGTTAATCATGGATCGCTGTTTGTGAAGTCGTAACTAGCGTTCTTGTAAGCATATCCCCCCCCCCCCACCCCCCTCACCCCTACCCTCCCACTCTCTTGCCTTCCCCTTCCCCTTCCCCCCTATCCCTCTCTATCCCTTTCTTCTACTTCTACTTTCTCCCTCCCTCCTTCCCTCCCTCCTTCCCTCCTTCCTTAACCCTTACCCCCTACCTTTTCCCCCCTCTCCCTTCACCCTAATCCAACCCCTCCCTCTCATCCCTCCCCCTTCCCCTCACCCTCCCCTCCCTCCCCTCCCCTCCTCCCTCTCTCCCTCCCTCCCTCCCTCCCTCCCTCCCTCCCTCCCTCCCTCCCGCTCTTCCGTGAGTCATGTTGGCAAGGCGATAACTTGTCAAGATCTGATATTGATCAATCTGATTGTAAACATTTTCCTTGACGCCCCACCCTGCTTGCTTGCTTGCCCGCCCGCCCGCCCGCCCGCCCGCCCGCCCGCCCGCCTGCCTGTGGCTTTGAAGGGCGTGAGTGCCTTGGACGACCTCCACTATGCTTGAAGGAGGTCTGTGCTTCGCCCTTGGTGCTTGAGTTTTTTTGTTTTTTTTTCTTTTTCGTTTTCTTTCATTCTTATTGAGTTCTTTCTCTTTTTTCTGTTGTGGGGGGGGGGGGGGGGGGTATTTGTTCTCGTTCTTGAGTCGATTTTTTACTTCTTCTTTTTTACTTCTTCGTTTTTTTGTTTTTTTGTTTCCTTTCTGTTTGCTTCTCCTTCTCCTTCTGGAATTCGTCTACTCTTTTTTTTTTCTTCTTGTTTTAATTCTTGAAATCGTCTTCAGAACTTTGTTTCTGTTTCTTTTCTTCTTCTTCTTCTTCGCCTTTTTCTCTGGGTTTTGTTTACCTTTTTTCTGCTTTTTCTTCTTTCTTTTCTTCTACTTCATCGCCTTTTTCTTTTAGTTTTGTTTTATCTTTTTTTCTTATTTTCATTTTCTTTTCATCTTCTTCATTTTCCTCTTTTTCTTCTCTCTCTCTTTCTTTCTTCTCGCTCTTCGTCTTCTTTTACTTCTTGAATGCATTTCCATATTTCTCTTTTTCTTTATTTTGTTTATTTATTCATTTGTTTATCATTATCAGTATCATCTATTATCATTATTATCATTATTATTATCATAATCAATATTATTATTATCATTATTATAGCCACTATCATTATCATCAACATCAATTATCCTTATTTAGTTTCATTATCAGCTCTTCATCATATTTCTCTTATTACTTGTATGAATTAGAAGGTTTCTATTGAGTCTTATTTTTCATATTTTCAATAGATAGGTATAGAGATAGGGTAGGGGTAAAGGAAGAATAATAATGCTAAGAAGAATGAAAGATAGATAGATAGATAGATAGATAGATAGACAGAGAGACAGAGAGACAGAGAGACAGAGAGACAGAGACAGAGAGAGAGAGACAGAGAGAGAGAGAGAGAGAGAGAGAGAGAGAGAGAGAGAGAGAGAGAGAGAGAGAGAGAGAGAGAGAGAGAGAAAAAAAGAAAAAAAAAAAAAAAAAAAAAAAAAAAAAAAAAAAAAAAAAAAAAATCGACAGATAACCAACATCCATTACTCCATAATTACAAGCTCCCTCCCCTCCCCCCCCCTCCACTCACACACACACACACACTCGCACGAATACCAGAAGAGAAAGAAAAAAAAATCAAGGAAGATTAGAAAAAAAGAAGATAAACAAACACAGAAAAAAAAGAAAGACAAAAAGAAAGAACGCGAGAGAAGAGCGAGGAGGAGAAAGAGGAAGAGAGAAAGAGAGAAAGAGAGAGTGAAGGGGAGAGGGAAGAGCAACGGGGCGAGGCATTCACAAATTGCGTGTGTATCGGCCCTTGAG
>BOPN01000795.1:87500-90000 GCA_017312705.2 Penaeus japonicus
ATCATAATCATTATTATTATATTTGTCATTATTATTATTATTGTTATTATTATTATTAATATCATTATTATTAATATCATTATTATTGTTATTATTGTCTTTATCATTATTATCATTATTAATGTTATTATAATGATTATCATCATTGCCGATATTATTTTCTATTGTTACCTTTACTATTATTATTCTATTATCTTTATTATGACCATCATTGTCATTATTGTTATCATCATTATTGTTATCATTATTTGTATCATTATTATTATTATCTCTATTATTATTATTATTATTATCATTATCATTAATATCATTATTAATATTATTATTATTATCATTATTATCATTCTCATTCTCATTATCCTCATCCTCATCCACTCTAAATTAAATCTCCCTAAATCTCCCATATTCCCGATATCCCCCCCCCCTTCCCCTCTCCCCCCTCCCCCTGACCCGCCGTAAATCCTCGTAGGTCAAGAAATCCGATCAAGATTACCATTCACGTCCCTCATGTCTTTCACGTCAATGACATCCGTTATTTACGTCTTGAGGGAAAACGAAGTGACTTGCATTTCAATCCTGTGGCTTTTTTTCTTTTTTTTTCTCTCTCTCTGTTGATGCTTTTTTTGTTTGTTTGTTTGTTTGTGGGGGGGGGGGTGGATATGTATGGAGAGATAGATAGGTTGAGGAATGGACGGATTTTTCGATATATGAATATAGATGAATATAGATAGATAGATAGATATTATTATTAAAAAGTCTCTCTCTCTCTCTCTGTCTCTTAGTATGTGTGTGTGTGTGTGTGTGTGTGTGTGTGTATGTGTGTGTGTGTGTGTGTGTATGTGTGTGTGTGTATGTGTGCGCGCGTGCGTGCGTGTGTGATTATGTGTGTAGGTATAAATGCTGTATCTGTTGTTCTTTTGCGTAATCTAAGTTTGGGAATCCGATTTCCGCTGAGATACAGGTGGGTTTACGTGAGGCGTCACTCCCTATAAAGGTGTCGGTGACGTCATGCTATTTAGTGGCGCTGTGACTTGGTGTATTTTCCTTTTTTCACCAGCCTTCGAAAAGAGAAAAAAAGGGTAAAGAAAAAAGGGGTGGAAAGAGATGAACGGGAAAAGATATCTTCTAAGAACTGAGAGTTTTCTTGTGGTAGAGGATAACACACTCCCTGACCCTCTCACCATTACCCTTCTTTTCCCCTCTCTCTCGCCCATCATTCACCCCCTACAGTCCCCTTGTTCTCTCCCCCCCCCCTTCATATTCCCCTCACTCCCTACTACACCCTCTCGCCCCCTCCCCCCTTCCCCTTCTCAAGTTCACAAAACACAGCAAGAAAATTTAACTAACCTTGGGCACTCTAGAGGAGGAAAGGAGGGGGGGGGCGGCATTGCAGGCTGCAAAAGGACAGGGAGGGGCGTTGTAGGTTGCAAAACGGATCAGGGAGGTTACATACGGAGGCGGAGGGAGGGGGCGAGGCGTTGCAAGTTGCAGAAGGGTGGAGAGAGAGACTTCTCAAGAGGAAAACGGGTTCCCCTCGACTATATATACACGCCGAGTCCTTTTGACTGCCTTTCCTTGACGTATTTCGGGGTCGAGGCGTGACGGCCACAAGAGTCTGCGCTCTTTGCACTCCACCTTTCGGCTTTTCCAGAGGCTTCAGAGGGGAGAAGCCAAAGGAGGTGGAATGGAACGTGTCCAGACACCGGTGTCACCTTGGTCTATATGTGTAATCCTAAGGGTTGATATACATTTCTATGTATGTATATGTATATGTATATATACATATGTATGAATATGCATACATTTATGTATTCATTTATGTATATATATATATATATATATATATATATATATATTTGTATGTATACATATACATATATATAAGTATGTATATATATTCATATACATATAGACACATGTGTATATATATGTATATATATATATATATATATATATATATATATATATATATATATATATATATATATATATATATGTACACACACACATATATATATATATATATATATGCATGAATATACATATTTAAATAGATATAAGGAGAGATATGTGTTTACACACACACATTCTCTCTCTCACACACATACACACACATACACACACACGCGCGCGTGATTTTACACGTAAAATCGCACACAAATACATACATACATACATACACATACAAAGAGACGTAAAAAAAATATCAATATCCCCCCACCCCACTTCTATCCCCCTCCATGAACACCCCCCCCCAAACACCCCCCCTAAGTCTCGTTGCATCCATTGCAGAACAAGATCGTGGTGTGCTACAAGAAGCGATGTCCCAGCATGGAAGGATGCTACTGGCGCCTCATGACACTAAGCACCGAGTGTTGCCAAGAATGCAAAGGTGAGTTGCACGACGTCAGACTTCTGGGATTAACTGTTGTAGGATTAAAGATAGAGAAAAAAAAATGTTATTAATAATTACATTCGTTGCTTGTTCGGCAATCTATTT
>BOPN01000795.1:97500-102500 GCA_017312705.2 Penaeus japonicus
AGGAGGAGGAGGAGGAGGAGGAGGAGGAGGAGGGGGGGGGGCAGGGTGGTGGTGGTGGAAAGAGGAGTGTGAGGGGAAGGGGAGAGGGAGGTTACAGAGGTGAGGTGGATGAGGGGGGGAGGGGGGGGGGGAGGGGCTAGCTAGCTACGGTTGCCTACCTAACATAAACTAGACGGCTGTTATCACTGTCTGTTACCCGGCTAATGAGGCCTCGGGTGTTTACCGGTCGAGGCACCTGCGACGTGTCACGGCCGACCCGACGACGCTGGTTAGTGCCTTGATCGTGCACCCCCCCCCCCCCCTCCCCTCCACTTCCTCCCTTCCTCCTTTCCCCCTCCCCTCCACTTCCTCCTTTCCCCCCCCCTCCCCTCCACTTCCTCCTTTCCCCCCTCCCCTCCACTTCCTCCTTTCCCCCTCCCCTCCACTTCCTCCTCTCCCCCCTTCCTCGCTTCCCCCCCCCTCCCCTCCACTTCCTCCTCTCCCCCTCCCCTCCACTTCCTCCTTTCCCCCTCCCCTCCACTTCCTCCTTTCCCCCCTCCCCTCCACTTCCTCCTTTCCCCCCTCCCCTCCACTTCCTCCTTTCCCCCTCCCTCCCTTCCTCCTTTCCCCCTCCCCTCCACTTCCTCCTTTCCCCCCCTCCCCCTCCACTTCCTCCTTTCCCCCTCCCTCCCACTTCCTCCTTTCCCCCTCCCCTCCTTCCTCCTTTCCCCCTCCCTCCACTTCCTCCCTTTCCCCCTCCCCTCCACTCCTCCCTTTCCCCCTCCCCTCCACTTCCTCCCTTTCCCCCCCCCTCCCCTCACTTCCTCCCCTTTCCCCCTCCCTCCACTTCCTCCTTTCCCCCTCCCCCTCCCCTCCACTTCCTCCTTTCCCCCTCCCCTCCACTTCCTCCTTTCCCCTCCCCCTCCACTTCCTCCCTTTCCCCCTCCCCCTCCACACTTCCTCCCTTTCCCCCTCCCTCCCACTTCCTCCTTTCCCCCTCCCCTCCACTTCCTCCTTTCCCCCTCCCCTCCACTTCCTCCTTTCCCCCTCCCCTCCACTTCCTCCTTTCCCCCTCCCCTCCACTTCCTCCTTTCCCCCTCCCCTCCACTTCCTCCTTTCCCCCTCCCCTCCACTTCCTCCTTTCCCCCTCCCCTCCACCTTTCTCCTTTCCCCCTCCCCTCCACTTCCTCCTTTCCCCCTCCCCCTCCCACTTCCTCCCTTTCCCCCTCCCCCTCCCCTCCACTTCCTCCTTTCCCCCTCCCCTCCACTTCCTCCTTTCCCCCTCCTCCTGCTTCTCCTTTCCCCCTCCCCTCCACTTCCTCCTTTCCCCCTCCCCTCCACTTCCTCCTTTCCCCCTCCCCTCCACTTCCTCCTTTCCCCCTCCCCTCCACTTCCTCCTTTCCCCCTCCCCTCCACTTCCTCCTTTCCCCCTCCCCTCCACTTCCTCCTTTCCCCCTCCCCTCCCTTCACTCCTTTCCCCCTCCCCTCCACTTCCTCCTTTCCCCCTCCCCTCCCGCTTCCTCCTTTCCCCCTCCCCTCCACTTCCTCCTTTCCCCCCTCCCCTCCACTTCCTCCTTTCCCCCTCCCTCACTTCCTCCTTTCCCCCCTCCCCTCCTGCTTCTCCTCCTCTATTCCCCGACCTTTTTACGTTATTCTTCTCCTCCTTCCGTTCTTCGCCTCTCAGGCTCGACTCACTCCCCGCAAAGAGATAGATAGATAGATAGAGAGACAGAGAGAGAGAGAGAGAGAGAGAGAGAGAGAGAGAGAGAGAGAGGGAGAGAGAAAAAAAGGAAAAACAAAACACACAAACAGCGTAACTACCCAAGCAGGCTCCACCACCTGTCAGGAGCCAAAAGACCGTCACTTGTTATTCGGCCAAAAGGGTGTTCGATTTCCTCCGTGTTATTTCGGTGTTTCTGACGTCTATAATTTGGACGAGTCTTGAACGTAATGGCTGTATTAAAGGAATACTTTTGGCTGTCTTTGTCTCTTTTTATTTATTGTTATTTCGTTGACTTTTTCGATTTATTCACTTGTTTGTTTGTTTGTTGATTTGCTTAGGTATATATATATATATATATATATATATATATATATATATATATATATATATATATATATATTATAATGTTTGTAATCATGTATTATGTATCATGGTCTATAAAGAAAGCTTTTTTCCAGCAGTCATATATAAAAATAAAAGACAATCCTGCAAACACAAAGGTTCACTAATTCCACAAAAGACCAATCCCACAAGACACTAATCTCATCTCAACCTCAAAACGCTAATCCCACAACATACCGATCTTAAACCAATCTCACTAAAGACCAATCTTATACCAATCCCACAAAATACCACTCATACCAATCCCACAAAATACCACTCATACCAATCCCACAAAATACCACTCATACCAATCCCACAAAATACCACTCATACCAATGCCACGAAACCCCAACCCGACAAGACACCGATCCTAAACCAATCCACGAGACGACAATTCTCCCATCCTCCAAGCCGAGCACTACACCCCCCCCCTCCCCCTCCCCACAGGCTGCTGGTTGCAGGGGCGGCGCGTTCCCGAAGGCCAAGTGGTGAGCTCGAAGACCGACCCGTGCGTGCAGTGTGCGTGCTCTGACGGCAAGCTCACGTGTGAGAAGAGATCCTGCCCGGTCCTCTCCTGCCCCGCCTCCAAGCAGGTCCTGTCTCATGACGGGTGCTGCATGACCTGTCAAGGTGAGTGAAGGGGGGTCCTGAAAAGGTTCATGACTTACCAGGGTGAGTGAGGATAGCTCTGAAGGCCGCATGATTTGCCAGAGTGTGTGATGATGTTTTTTTTTTTTTTTTTTTTTTGGTGCATGATTTTTGTCAGGGTGAGAGAGTGGTTAGTGTTTGGGGGCTGCATGATGATTTGTCGGGGGAAGTGAGGAGATGAAGATCAAGCTCAGTGTTACACGATCTTTACCCTTGTACTACATGACCTCTAGGATGCATAGCCGTTAAAGTTCTAATACGGTGATTGAATATGAACACACGATGTTGCATGAACTGCTAGGGTGTTTGGGCGCTGAATTCCTGGTGCTGCATGACCTACCACGAAGGGTGAGCGTGTGTGCCTGATGCGTTTTCGCCGTCGAGCGCATGTGTGTTACGGTAAGCCAAGGTCATGGGGCGATCAACAACAAACACGCAGTCAAGCTCGTCCCAAACTGGAGTTGTGCTACAGAATTTCTGGCGGGGATGTTAATATTGTGGGCTCATGTTACGCAAGGGAGGATGTACGCTTGTGTTACACATTTAATATATATATGTATGTATGTGTATGTGTGTGTGTGTGTATGTGTATGTGTATGTGTGTGTGTGTGTGTATGTGTATGTGTGTGTGTGTGTATGTATATATAATATATATATATATATATATATATATATATATATGTGTGTGTGTGTGTGTGTGTGTGTGTGTGTGTGTGTATCTATATATACGAATATTATATTTATACTCTATGCCTGTTAAATGGATTATGGCTCACAATGCCTATGAAGCAAATTCGTGAACAAAGTTTCAAATACTCCGTGACCGACCATACTTAACTCACGTTTCTATTCAATTACAGCGACAGCGGCGCTAACAAAAGTGGAACACAATGCTCGCTTCAACTTCCTTGTTTTCTCCTTCAATCAGCTGGTCAGCCGCGGCGGTCCCTGCCTCGTGTGTGTTCCTTCGGTAACCCTTATGATGAGACTAAAGAAAGGGGGATAGAGATGGAGGGAGAGAGGGAGGGAGGGAGGAGAGAGAGGGTGGGAGGAAGGGAGAGAGGGAAGGGGGAGGAGAGAGGGAGGAGAGAGAGGGAAGGGGGAGGAGAGGGAGGGTGGGAGGAAGGAGCGAGAGGGTGGGAGGGAGTTAGGAGAGAGAGAAAGAGTGAGTGGGAGAGCAGAGAGAGAGAGAGAGAGTGGGAGGGAGGTTGAAGGAAGGAGGGAGAGGGAGTGAGGGAGAAGGGTCGGAGGGAGTTAGGAGAGAGAGAAAGAGTGAGTGGGAGAGCAGAGAGAGAGAGAGAGAGTGGGAGGGAGGTCGAAGGAAGGAGGGAGAGGGAGTGAGGGAGAAGGGTCGGAGGGAGGGAGAAGAGGGGCAGAGGAAGGGAAGGAGGAGAAAGAGAGAGTGACGGATGAAGGAGAGAGAGATAGAGTGAGTAGCGGAGGAGAAGGAGAAGGAGAGGGGGGACGGAGGGAGGGAAGGATAATGGGGGAGGAGTCAGTCAAACCATCGGTCAAAGAAACCGCTTACTCGTGCCAGCATCCGTAATAACTATATGCAAAACAGCGTCGACTGACGTCACGCCATTCATGAGCCCTTTTGTCATAGTGAATGTCGACATGCAAGTGCCCGCGTCCTATAATCATTCTGTTGCGCAATATTTTCCACATTTTTTTCTTCTTCCTTCTTCTTCTCCTTACATTCATGTCCCTTCTTCCTCTTCAATCACCATCGGAGAGTTTCGATCCTACAACAAACGTTCAAATAAAGACCTCCAGAGCACTGGCGGTGAGCGGCAGCGATCTGCTCCTCAAATAAATCAGAACGGGAGTGGCTTCTGCTCGGAGTGAGAAAGCAAGGACGCGCTTTGAGAGGGTAATGGGGGGGGGGGGGGGGGGAGGGGGTTGTTTTGGGCGGATGCTGAGTTTAAATGCAAGTGAAAAGAAAATGATATGAAAAGATAGAACAAGGGAAATGAGGGATGTGTTGTCTGTTGATGCACAGGATAATTATACACACGCAGGTATACACACATAAACAAACACACAAACACAACCACCCCATGCAAAACAAGGAAAAAAAGAGAGATTCCAATAAACAAAATATAAATAATAATAATAAAGATAATGTTGAAAACAGTAGATTCAATCTAATGTGTATTCCTACTTATGAAACAAAGTTGTTTTCAGTTAACTGTTAACAGAATCCCTTGCAACACCCACGCCTGTTTGAAGGTTAGTCCCCCAAAGAGGGCTAACACGTGACTTT
>BOPN01000795.1:122500-127500 GCA_017312705.2 Penaeus japonicus
TGTGTGTGTGTGTGTGCGTGTGTGTGTGTGTGTATGTGTGTGTACACATACTAAACGTTTTGAAAAATAATAACCAATAAAACATATACAGGATGTAATTCAAATAGATACTAATAGTCACAACCATCGGAAAGTAGACGTAGAACAGAACAGACAAGCAGAAAAGATACTTGTTTATTTGCAAAAGGAAATACGAAATGGTGTTGTCTTACATGGCGATCACTACCGTAGAGTTTAGTCGCTGGTATTCCGGAACACACGACAGTAGTAATGGGAGTATTAATGAAAATGATAATAATATGAAAGTGTTTATAATGATAGTAATGATGAGAATACTGATGATGATAATAACAATGAACAATATCAATATTAATGGCAACAATAACAAGTGCATCGGTAATAACAATGATAGTCATATTAATGATGATGATGTTGATGATAAAGATAATAATGATGATGATGATAATAAAAATGATAATAATGATAAGAATACAAACAGTAATAATGGTAATGACAAGATGATAACAATAACAGCAACAATAGTAGCAATAAGAAAATAATCATGATAAAAGATGTAATAAAAATGATAGTATTGTTATTAATAATCATAACGGCAATTACGATAATAATGATAATAAAAATGAAGATGATGATAATGAAAAATCTAATAAAAACAATGCTAAAATATCTTATGATAAGAACAATGATGGTAGTAAAGACGAAGATATAGATAATGATAACGACGATATGCATAACAACTTATATGAATGTGTGAATGATAACAACAATGGCGATAAAAACAATAATCATATAATTACGAAAATTGGATTGTCTATATCATCATCATAGCAGTTCAATAATGATAGTAACAATAATACCAGCGGTAACAGGAATGATGATTATAATCGACATGATTAAACAAGTATTGTTTAAAAATCATGATAGCGTTGAGAGAGAGAGAGAGAGAGAGAGAGAGAGAGAAAGGAGAGAGAGAGAGAAAGGAGAGAGAGAGAGAAAGGAGAGAGAGGGGAGAGGGAAGAGAGAGAGAGAGAGGGAAGAGAGAGAGAGAGAGAGAGAGAAAGGAGAGAGAGAGAGAGAGGGAAGAGAGAGAGAGAGAGAGAGAAAGGGAAAGGGAAAGGCAAAGAGAAAGAGAGAGGGGGGGAGGAAAGAGAGGAAAAAGGAGTAAACGAAAAGAGAAGGAGACCGTTAATTAAAGCGAAAGAGACGAATTTGAGAAAGAGAGGGAAGGGCGTTAGCACAGAAAATGAAAAGCACAAACGTACACACATACCCACAAACCAAACACCCCACTCCCCCTCCCTACCTCCCACCCCGTACAGACACACACACACGCACACACCGACCTTGTCTCAAGAAGCCAGCCAAGTGTCTAATCGATAGTCCAGACAAGGCACACGTCGCTTGGCACTCTTCCGCTGTTCCAGATTGTCGCGTCTTCGCCCCGCTCGCTCACTCGGTTGTTCCAGCTGTTCCATCTGTTAGAGGACTTGTTAGATTGTTCCAGCTGTTAGAGGATTGTTAGGTTGTTCCACCTGTACCGTTTATTTGAGGAGTTGATAGGTTGTTGCACCTGTACCATTTGTTAGAGTTGTTAGGTTGTTCCAGCTGTATCGTTTGTTAGAGGAGTTGTTAGGTTGTTCCACCTGTTCCATCTGTTAGAGTTGTTAGGTTGTTCCACCTGTTCCATCTGTTAGAGTTGTTAGGTTGTTCCACCTGTTCCATCTGTTAGAGTTGTTAGGTTGTTCCACCTGTTCCATCTGTTAGAGTTGTTAGGTTCCAACTGTTCCATCCGTTAGATTTATTAGGTTGTTCCAGCTGTATAGTTTGTTAGAGGAGTTGTTAGGTTGTTCCACCTGTTCCATCTGTTAGAGTTGTTAAGTTGTTCCACCTGTTCCATCTGTTAGAGTTGTTAGGTTCCAACTTTTCCATCCGTTAGATTTATTAGGTTCCAGCTGTACCATCTGTTAGAGTTGTTAGGCAGATTCAGCTGTTCCATGTAATAGGGGAGCGGTTAAATGGATCTAACTACCTCGTTGTGGTGCGTAGATAGGTTGTTGTAGCTTTTCTATCTGTTAGGGACATAGATGGATTGTTCGGCTGTTCCAGTTGTTACATCCATTAGGGGAACAGTTGGGTTGTTCCATTACTTAGGGCGGTAGACGAGTTGTTCGTACCTGCTCCATTGTTACATCTTCTAGGGGAATAGTCATATAGTCCGTACTTGTTCCATCTGTTAGAGGGATGGTTATGTCATTTATATCTGTTCGGTTGTGCGATCTGTTCAATGTATTAGGGGAATAGTTAGATTGTTCCTGCTGAATGGAAAAGGTTCTTCTTACCTGCTCGATTGTTCCAAGTTCTCCATTTGTTAGGGAAGTAGATGGGTCGTTCTTGCCTGCTTGGTAAATGCGTTGCCTACCGTTTATGTAGTTGATATTTTCTTTTCTTTTCTTGTTTGTAATTAATCTTATGGGTTGGTAGGATAGACAGGCAGAATGGGAGGGAGGGAGAGGAAGAGGGAAGGAGAGGGAGGGTGGGGGAGGAGGAGGAGGAGGAGGAGTGAAGTGGAGAGGGATGGGAGGAGAAAAAGAAAAAGGGAGAGAGGACTGAGGGAGGGAGGGAGAAGGGTGGTTGGAAGAAGTGATGGGGGAGGAAGCGGAGGAGAATAAGGGAAAGGGAGAGAGGGAGGGAGAGTGGGGGTAGAAGAGGAAAGGGCAAGAAGAGAAATTGAAAGACAGAGAGGGGGGGGAGAGAGACTTAGACGTAATAAAGAGCCAGATATGGAAATCCTATTGGAAAGAGAGAGAGAAAAAAACAAAACAAAAACAAAAACAGAGGTGAGGGGAAAGAGAGAGAGAGGGCGAGAGACCGAGAAATAGAGCTAATGGTCGAGAAACTGATGAGTGAAATAAAAGAGAAGGGGAAAGACAAGAAGTAAAGAGCGATTTAAAAATAGAGGAGAAGAGAAGAAAAGACGGAAGAGAATGATGAGAGGAGACGAGAGAGAGAACGATATCATGAGAGAGAGAAAGAGAGTGAAGCGTCGAGTGGATGAAGATGAGAGGAAGAAAAGAGGAAAGAGGGAAAACGCAAAGGAAAGAGAAACATCAAAAGAGCGACTCAGAGAGCAACGTAAAGAGCGAAAGAACAATAAAGAGAACAGCAGAAAGAGCGAAGGCGGCGCAGAGAGCAGCAGGGTCTGAGGGGGGGTCGCGAGGGCTGATCAGCGCCAGTCGAGGGCGAAGTGGGCGATCGCGTTACCTCGTCCGAGCGAGTGATGTACACCGAGATGGAGCGAGATTAATCAAAAGATCGTAATGTCCTTAGGCGCACGTGGCGGCCGGGGTGCACATGAGCCAAACGCCCCCCCCCCCCTGCACATACAGATATGTGCGCACTCTACACAGATATGGACTTATGTGTACATATCTACATCTATAGCTATTTATATGTGTATATGATATATACTATTTGTAGATAGATAGATATAGATATAAACGGGCACACATAGTATGAATATATGAACACATGCATGGAGGAGTATTTTTTTTTATAGGAGGAATCACGCCAAAAATACCCTTTGGACTTTTGCCTTGGTTAATAGCTACCGAAATATAAATCCATAAGCTCTAATTTAGCCTCTTCGACTCTCGATCGTACATCTGGTAGAATTCATCGTCGCATTTTCCCACAGAGATTCATCAAATACAATAAGTAATCTGGGTCTGAGTCTCGAGTATTATCATGGCGGTCCTTCCTCGCCTAATCGGTGACGTCATCAGCCGGCACGCGTCGGAGGTGAACCTTCCTTCCCGCTTTCCTGTGTCGCTTCTATATCCAATTTTCCTTCATGTTTCTTTTCTTTTTTATATATCTCCTAATTCTCCCGCAACTTGCGATACTATCTCACTAGAGGGAAGGATAATTTAGAATGAATATAGAAAGAAAGAAAGATTATCTATCGAGGAATTTCAAGAAGAAAGACACCGAGGGTCGAGTTTTTGGAGGGTCGTTCGTGAATAGATCCCCCGGGGCGGTAATCCGTTAATCCGCTTGAATCCGGAGCTGCTCACTTTGCTGCTGTTCCGTGCACGCGCCGTACCCCCGACCACCGCCACCGCAGCCACACCTTTTCATCAGCCTATGCCGCTTTTATACTTAATTACCGACGTCATTTTTCTTTTTTCTCTTTCTCTTTATTTTTTTTATTGTTATTTTTTGTGTCTGAATAGAAGGGGTGGGGTAGGGTGGAGGGGTGAGAGGAGGTATGATTGCATTGATTGCACGATTATTAGTTACTATTATTGTTATTATCATTATTATCATTAATATTATTGCTATCATTATCATTATTAATATCATTATCATTATGGTTATTATATCTGTTACTGCTATCATTATCATCATAACTATCGTTGTTATTACTTTTGTCATTATCATTATCATAACTGTCATTGTTATTACTTTTATCATTATCATTATCATTAGTGCTGTTATCCTTATTATTATCATCATCGTTATTATCATTATGATTATTATCATTGTTATCATTTTTATCGTTATCATTATTAATATTGTCAATATCATTACTATTGTCATCATTGTTATTATCATTGTTGTTATCATTGTCATTGTAATCATCATATCATGATTTTTGTTAATAATACTATCATCATTATTATTATTATCATTATCAATATTTATTTATTTATTATTATCATTATTTATTTATTTATTATTATTATCATTATTATTGTTATTATTTCTATTATCATTATCATTATTATTATTATTGTTATCATTATCATCAATGATATTATTATCATCATTATCATTATCATCATCAGTATCATTTTTTATATCAATACTCTCATTCTTATCATTATTATCATTAACATTTCAAATATCAAAATTATCATCACCATCATCAGTATCATCAAATACAATTTAACATCATTAATAACAATGGATTACGACAT
>BOPN01000795.1:147500-157500 GCA_017312705.2 Penaeus japonicus
ACAATACATGACGCACGCACATCATGCAGGGAAAAGGTTCACTGTTGACCTTCATGCACGACTGGGATGCGAGGAAATCCTTTGTTAGCAAATTAAACTTATCAGCATATTTCTCTATCTTCTGTCGGCATACAGTATATGAATTACTAAACGTGTGAACACACATGCACTTGAACAGACGCACCCACTCACGTTTGAGAGAGAGAGAGAGAGAGAGAGAGAGAGAGAGAGAGAGAGAGAGAGAGAGAGAGAGAGAGAGAGAGAGAGAGAGAGAGAGAGAGAGAGAGAGAGAAAGTGAGAGAGAGAGACAGAGACAGAGAGAGAGGGAGAGATTGAGAAACATATAAATGCTGTGCAAAAGGAAATGATATAGGCGTTACTAAATACCGAACATGAAGATTCAAATCAATCCATGATAACATTCCTCAGACACGCGAGCACAGACAAAAACCGCCTCAACCCATAAACCAATAAAAAAAAGGAAAAAACAACAACAATAAGAGACGAAAACAATACCCATATATATAATCACCGCCCCCCTCAACACCCCCTCCCCCCTCCCCATCTATCTCTCTCCCCCCAATCAAAAAAAAAGGGGGTAAACCACTCACCATTGCTCTGAAGGAGATTAACTTGAACAGCTGACTGGACAGTGAAAAGGTTAAACGCCGACAATGAATTAAATGAAGTGAGTGTGAAATGAGGGGATGAATGGACCACGCAAGAGTGGGTAAGGGGGTTAGGTGGGCAAGAAGTGGGCGTTCAGGTGGGTTGCGGGAGTAGGTGGGGTGGATAAGGCAAGCGAGAGGATTGGGGAGGGCGGCTGTAAAAGGAGAGAGATGGAGATGGATAGATGGAAAGAGTAGGAGAGAGATAGAGAAGAGAGATATGAAGCGAAGGAGAGAGTGAGAAAGAGAGAGAGAGAGAGAGAGAGAGAGAGAGAGAGAGAGAGAGAGAGAGAGAGAGAGAGAGAGAGAGAGAGAGAGAGAGAGAGAGAGAGAGAGAGAGAGAGAGAAGAGGAGGGAAGGAGATAGATATAGAGGGGGAGAAAGAGAGCGAAGAGAGTAATGGAGTTATATAAAGAGATATAAAGATAGATAGATAGATAGATTTAGATAAATAGATAGATAGATAAAGATAGATAGATAGATA
This sequence comes from Penaeus japonicus, assembly GCA_017312705.2. Taxonomy (NCBI): domain Eukaryota; kingdom Metazoa; phylum Arthropoda; class Malacostraca; order Decapoda; family Penaeidae; genus Penaeus; species Penaeus japonicus. The sequence continues at coordinate 148,653 of BOPN01000795.1, forward strand.
GATAAAGATAGATAGATAGAGAGATAAATTTAGATAGATAGATAAATAGATAGATAGATAGATAGATGGAAAGATTTAGATAGATAGATAGATAGATAGATAGATACATTTAGATAGATAGATAGATAGATAGATAGATAGATACATTTAGATAGATAGATAGATAGGAAGATAGAGAGGGGGTTGGAAGAGAGATCGAGTAAGAGATAGATATATAAAAACAACGAAAACACAAACAAATAGATAGACAGACAAACAGATAGATAAGTAGATAGATAGATAGTTAGAGAGAAAGAGAGAGGGACAGAGAGAGATCACGAACGGGTGACCGTATATATTAGCGAAAGATAACGAGTGAGTGATGATTCATAAAGAAAACGAAAGAATAAACAAACGAGCGAGCGAAAGAGAGAAAGAAAACGAGACAGAGAGAGAGAGAGAGAGAGAGAGAGAGAGAGAGAGAGAGAGAGAGAGAGAGAGAGAGAGAGAGAGAGAGAGAGAGAGAGAGAGAGAGAGAGAGAGAGAGAGAGAGAGAGAGAGAGAGAGAGAGAGAGAGAGAGAGAGAGAGAGAGAGAGAGAGAGAGAGAGAGAGAGAGAGAGCGAGAGAGAGAGAGCGAGAGGAGTATTATCCTGATCCCAGGCTGTAGCGGAGGCGTATCAGGTGACCCTCGCTCGCCAGGTGACGCGGGAGGAGGAGGACCTTCCTTGCCTTCCGGACGCTGAGGAGGGGGGAGGGGGGGGAGAGGGGGGGAAGAGGGGAAGAGGGGGAGGAGGGAGGGGAGAAGAAGAAGGGAGGTGAGGGAAGGGAGAAGAGAGAGAGAGGGGCAAGAAGAGAGGGAAAGAGAAAGAGAGGAAAAGGCTCACATGTGCGCTCCTCTTCCTCTCTCCCTCCTTTCTCTTCTTCTTCGTCATCTTCTCCTCCTCCTTCTCATCTGCTCTCTCTTACCTGTCTACTCCTCCTCCTCCGCTTCTTTCTCCTCTTCCTCCTCCTCCTCTTCCTCCGCCCACTCCTCTTTCTTCATTTTCTCTTCCTTCTCCTCATCTTCCTCCTCTTTTTCTTCTTCATCTTCCTCTTCCTACTCCTCCTCCTCCTCCTCCTCTTCCTCCGTCTCCTCCTCCTCCTCCTTCTCCTCCTCCTCCTTCTTCTCCTCTTTCTCCTCCTCCTCCTCTTTCTCCTCCTCCTCCTCCTCCTCCTCTTTTCCTCCTCCTCCTCCTCCTCCTCTTTCTCCTCCTTCTCCTCCTCCTCCTCCTCCTCCTCCTCTTTCTCCTCCACCCCCATGCTACCCCAAGGGCGTTTTCTGCCACCGAGTCAAGTCCCAGCGCCAGCCGCGGGGGAATTGCTTTCTTGAGTTACCTTCGTCTGAATGGGATAAGGACTAACGTGTGTCTGTCTGTGAGTCGTGTTATCATCCTTATTATTATTATTGTTATCATTATCATCGTCGTCATCATTATCATTATCGATAATGTTATCATTACCGTTATCGTTATCATTTTCGTTATTATTATCATTATCATTACCGTCATTATCATTATCATTATCATTACCGTCATTATCATTATCACTATTGTATTATTGTTACAGTTATCATTGTCATTATCGTTATTGTTATTTTCAGAATAATGATGATTATGATGATCATTATTATTATCATCATTATCCTCCTTTTCCTCCTACTCATTATCTTCATTATTATATTTATATTTCTTATTGTTACTATTATCACCGTTATTATTGTTATTATTATCTAATCAATAATATTTATAGTTATTGTTATTGTTATCACTGTAAACATTATTATTACTCTTCTCATCGTAATTATTATCATTATTGTTATGGTTGTTGTTATTACGTTTATTATCATCATCATCATCATCATTGTTATCATAATTATCATTGTTATTATCATAATCACGATTATCGATATTACTGCTATTGTAATTAATTGTTCTAATGATGTTGGAACCATTCATGATACTATCTATAAAACTATTTATGTAACTGATAACTCAATGATTGTAATGATAACAATCATGACAGTGATATTAATGATAATAACAATGATAGTAATAATGATTATGGTGACAATATTAATGACAATAGATGTAATTAAATCTTATCATTTAAGCTTATTTTCCATCTACATGTACTTTATGATTTGACTATATACAATTTCATTATAATTTATAATTCATCTTTTATAATTAGTATTACTAGTAAAGAAAGTACTTTTTGTCACAGCAACAGGCATCATAATAATAGCAATAACGAGAATTCTAACGTTAAAAAATTACATTCAAACATTAAAAAAAAACACGCAGACATTCAAAAGTTACATTCAAACACTCAAAGATTACATCTAAACGCTAAAAAACCATTGAACATCCAAAATTTAAATAATTCAAACATCCAAATATGATATCCAAACATTCAAAAGCCCAATTAAACATCCACATACATTCAAATTATCGGATAAAGCGCTTAGAGTGTATCTTAATCCAGTATCTAAAATCCGGACAAGAAATGCCGGATTACAGGTGTGTGACCCCACACACCTGTAATCCGGAAGCCCTCTGTCCCTTGGCTCGGCTTGGCTTTTCACACATCCGGAATTACCGCTATCTCCTGAATGAAAAAGTGTGATGGATGTTGAATGAGAATTGAATGTTTTGCTGGATATGTTACGCAGGAATTGAATAGTTTTGCTGTGATGTGATGGAAAGTTTTCGGGTGTTTGTGATGTAGGCTGGTGTGACTGCTTGTTTGTTTTTTGTTTTGTTCTTGTTTTCTTTGTTTGTCTCTTTATCGTTATGTGGATTTTGTCAAAGAGGGGTGTTTGTCTTTTTTATGTACGGTTTATTATTATTACTATTGATAACCTTATTTATGAATATATCCAGTCTATCACTGTTATCATTATTTTCTTTGGTACTATAATTTTCATTATTACTATCATTATGATCAACATCATTATCATTATCATCATCGTCATTACTATTATTCTCATCACCATCATCTTTATTATCATCATTATTATTACTATCATTTTTTATGAGTTTTATGACTATTACTATCATCTTTGGTATGATCATCATGGTATATTATCATCATTAGCACTGATTCCAATAATATTGTTACTATTACTATCATCGTTATCATCATCATTATCACTATCACCATCATCATCATCATAAATTATATTATCATCATCATCATTATTATCATTATTAGTAGTAATAACAATAGTGATAATAACAATAACAACACTGGTAACAATGATAATGAAGATAGTAATGATATTAACTTAAATGATACTTATGATACTAAGATTACTGTCTGTGTGTGTGTGTGTGTGTGTGTGTGTGTGTGTGTGTGTGTGTGTATGTATATATATATATATATATATATATATATATATATATATATATATATATATATATATATATATATATATATATATATATATATATATATATATATATATTGACCTTAGTACGTATTTCTCTTGTTTTTTAATTATATGCATCGGTTCCACAGATACGTTCTTCTCATGAATAGTGCCTCCATTTTCTCAAATCCGAAAGTAGATTCATTCTAATAAAGATGTCTTGTTAAGTGTCTGCCGCCGTCTTTTCCGCTAGCACGACACCGTTTTTACGACAGGCATGGTGGGGGCGGGGTTTAGACAGCTGGGCGGGGTTATATATAAGCGTCTTTGCGGGGAAACGTAATGCGACGGGATGCAAAAACAAAGGGAAAAATAGCCGAAGGAAATCTTTGGTGAGATATATAATGTTTTTGTTGTTTCTTATTTGCTTAGAATTTTTTTGTTTATTAATCAATTTATTATTATTATTATTTTTTTAATTATTATTATTATTATTTATTATTATTTTTTTTTTTTTTGGAGGGGGGGTATCTAAATAGCGTGTGAAAAAAGCTAGTTAGAGCACGGCTTAATTAAATAACTTTGAGGCATTACCGATATATTCCTTTCAATTAAGGTACAGATAACGAGATAAGCGTTACAAAAAACAACAAAAATATCACCCTGCAAAATGATAACCACAATTAACAACACAGTTATAATGACCTATCTATCCGTAATCATCAGAGAAATAATAGAGACGATATCTACTATATGCTTTGACACCGAAGTGGATTTTGAGCGAAGCGCAAGCAGGGGATCCGAGCCTACCTCCTTTAAGGTATCATATCATGACTGTATCTTTTGCAACACTATTATTATTATTGAAATTAGTATTTTTATTTATGACTTCAATACACACGTTCATTTGTATATTCAAGTCTTCACCGCGATGTATTCATCCAGAAAACACAAATGTAAAAGCATATCATATTCTTGTCAGGATTTTGTTTACCTTGAAGCTGGTGAGGATTTTTTGCATATTGTTGGCATAATCGAATTGATAAAAGTACTAGGAGTAATGATTACGATAGCAGTATGATGAGTGGCGGTAATAATACAATGAATATATTTATAATGATTATAATAGTAAAAAAAACAAAAAAACATAATGATTGCGACTAATCGTAATGGCAATAATGTGTGATGATAAAAGTGTTAATAACGATATCGATAGTGTTAGTAATGATGATAATAGATGTTAATGATCTTAATTATGTTGATGGTGGTGGTAATGATAATGCAGGTAAAAGAATAATGACAATTACGGCGACAAAATTACAGTGTTCTTTAATGATGAAAATAATGCCAAATAAAAGTACAAATAAAAGTAACGATGATATTTGATGTAAAGGTCAAGAAGAACTTAATGATAGAAAAAAAAAAATGTAGCGGTGTTATTGGTTTAAAAAATCATACTACTGAAAATAATCATGTATTTCTTGCTGTTGTTGTTATAATCATCAGTGTGATATTTATTGTTAATCATCATAATCATTATTATCAGTATCAGTATCACACACGCTACCAAGCAGGTTTTACTCTTATTACTGACACTTGAATTGTTATGATCATCATTATTGTTTTATTAACATTTTGTTGTGTTTTTAAGATTATCATTGCTCTTCGGTTCCTGTTGTTATTCCGACTGCCTGATAAAAAAAAAAAAAACAATTATTGTGTTATTGTGTTTATCATCAGTATTTTCATTACTTATAACTATCAACATCATTTTGTTGTGATTATGAATACTATATGTGTTATATATTCATCATATTCATCAGTGTGTTATATGCTATAAATACCATCTTTTTATCATTTATCTAATTTCCTTGACAATAAACCTGTAGCTATCACTTGTCTAACCCGTATTGATATCATTGCTGATACGAAAATACGGTAACAATCTATTCCGTCCTTATCTTTCTTCAGGTCATCATCTTTAGGTCCTTAATATTACCACTAGGCGGTTTGGTGTGGCAATTCATTAGATAAGATGAAATTGGAAACTTTATCGGTTATGTATTTTCATCCTCATTTCTAAATTCTGTGGTATTTTCTCTCTCTGTTCGCTCGCCGTTACACTTTGTGTTTACATCTGCTCTTCTCTCTGTTGGGCAATAGCTCTGTGCGTGTTTCTGTCTCTACTCGTTTGACTTGATTTTTTTTTCTTTTTCTATCATTGTCTCTATCTCTCTCTCCCTCTCTCTCTCTCTATCGCTATCTCTATCTTTATCTCTCGCTTTCTCATTTTCTCTCTCTTTCTCTCTCTCTCTCTTTCTCTTTCTATTTCTCTTTCTCCTTCCATTTCTCTCTCTCTCTCTCTCTTTCTCTCATGATATCATGATATTGATAATAATGATTATGAAACTACTACCAATGATGATTTAGATAGTAATCATAATGATGATAATGACAACATTAATGATGATAACTGCAACAATATGAATAATTTATTTTAATTAAAATATGAATAATTTCATCAGCAACAACCATAACATCGATAATAATGATAGCAGGAATATCATTGTTTATGATGATAATATAGATGATTATCATAAGAGTTATGTTAACTGGAAAATAATACTAATGATCGTGTGGATAATGATCTTCTATATTACTGCCATTATTTTGGTTACATATTTTATGTTTTATTATATTTCCTATTCATGAAGAATGATGGATTAGAATTGAAACATTGCCACGCTGTTTATATTTATTGGGAAAATGTAATTTTGGCATAATCTACTTTGAATTTTGTCTTTTACATGTTTTAAATACTGTCATGTTTTAGGCCGTATTTGAAAAATGGGTAGAACCGACCGTAGAGTTAAGTCTGATATTATTGTAAAGAACGATGATATTGGACGCAATGTTATTAGTCTTAGTTGCTGTGCCTGTTAGGAATTTCATATAATTATGGCATTTCAGAATTATCAATTTTGGTGCAATTTTCGCTGCAGACACTAGACACGTGCAATTATCGAAAAACACTTCATCATCGGCGATAAATTTCCCAGAACTTTTTACAATCTACCCACAATTCTTTCCACGCATTGCGACTTTCCATATCACTCGGAATTGCGTCACCGTGTACATAGCAACGCAGGCCGGACCGTTAGTGTAAGAAATCTTAGCTTTAGCTCGCGAAGAAGAAAGCAAACCTGAAAGGAGGGTAAAAAAAAAAAAAAAAAAAAAAAAAAAAAAAAAAAAAAGAGAGAGAGAGAGAGAGAGAGAGAGAGAGAGAGAGAGAGAGAGAGAGAGAGAGGAGAGAGGGAGAGAGAGAGAGAGAGAGAGAAGAGAGGCGGGAGCGCGTTTTCTTTTTTTTTTTTTTTTTTCTTAATCTATGCAAGTTTAGAATTTCGAGGAGTTTTTGATAACGCGCTTCTGCTCACACAAAACTGTAAACAACGTCATAGTCAAATGAGCGTCAGTGTTATTATCTTCTTTGAAAATGCATGGGGATTATAGAATAGCTTATATACTTATCATCATTCGTTCTGTTCTGCCACTTTTCTAATTATAAATGCCGATGAATTCCGTTGATACGCAAATATAAATGTATAGAAGCGGCGAGAACAAAGGCTTGTTCTGCCAAAGAATTGGTCATATGTAAAAGTTTGTGTAATATTATTGTGTGAAAACATTTTGGCAAAGAGAATTAAATGGATTTGTTTCGTAATCATAGCGTTCAAAATCTTTATTTCAGATTTGTCATATTGTCATATCAAGGGAGTTACATGTTTGTAATAATCTTTTGCGCTGTTTTAGCTCTTATCATGATTATGATTAATAGCGTCTGATTATAATCATTACCATAAATTGGCGTTACTATAGATTAATATCATCACTTATTATCATTATCGCTAATTATTATTATTAGTTATCATAGATTACATTCCAATACTTTAGCATCATTTCAGCATCGTTTTAAGTGGTATAGGTATCAATACATTTAACATATTGATTAATTATTTTTGTATCATATTTAACTGTATTGATATTGATGATATTTACATTGAAGAAATGTATTAACGTGTATAATCGTATGAAGTTTGATTGTCATCATTAACACCAACATTTTTGCCTTTGTTTCGTTTGACATCCAATTACTAATAGTAGTTCTAGTAATGAGAATAATGATAATGACCATGATTATGATGATTAATAATTATAGTAACAACTACAACAATTAATGACAAAAACAAACCCAGCAATAAGAACAATGAAAACAATAATCTTAATATCTCTGCTAAAGAAGACTGTTTTAGTACAAGATTTATTACTACTATTTCAATAAATTGATGCCGTTTTTATATATATATATATATATATATATATATATATATATATATATATATATATATATATATATACATATACATATATTAATGGCCTTAACATTCTTATCATTATTGTCCTTATTATCAATATAACTATCATTATTATTATGATTATTATTACCATCGTTACTTATTCATCCCTCTATTTTCCCCAGCCTCCGGTCTACCTCACTATATAGACAAACAATGAATGCAAACAAACAGAAAAAAAACACGTAAAGCCATCTAGGTTTCCGATTTACTCAAAAAAAAGTAAGCAAAAGAAATCTTATCTACGAGGTATTATTTTGTTCCCTGTATTGATATTCGGCTCCTGATTGGAAGAAAAATATTAAAGTGCCAAAGGAGAATGATTAGATTAAAAGCTTGATCTTTTATCTTAATCAAGTGAAATGTTTTCCCTAAGCTTTTACTTTTTTTTCCATAGTAGTGTTATCTATAAATTTTCAGTCATTTTATCAACTGACCGATTTCTCCTATTGCGTACAAGCCGATAAGGATTCATTCTGGATATCTGTCATGGGATTAGATATAAAATTAGCTCCTCGTGTTCTTTCAGGTATCATGTGAGTTAAATTTGGTTATCAGTTTCTTCTGGTTAGACATTTATAAATCAATCTGTAAACATTTCATATGGAAAGTTTATACGTGATCTAACTGATATTATAGATACGAACCCCACGCTTATATCAAACCTCGTTTCGAGAAAAGAAAAACAGAACCAATCGTCCATTAAGAAACAGATCGACGAAATACACAATAACTCACGCTCTTCTAAGGCTTTGGTGAAACCGCAGGTAGGGAAAGCTTGATTTTGCGTATGTCGCGAGTCAATAAACAAGGCAGACCACAAGTGCGGAAGCTCCTCCCCCTTCCCAGCGCCAGCCAATCAGATCAGTGAACGGTTGGTTATCACTGCCTCAACCACCAATCCCCAGTCGAGGCGGAACGATCGATGCTTGGCGAGGGGGGAAGAGAGAAAATAGGGAAACCTCACTTGCAGAAAGGGAATATTTACGGAACAATTGCTTGGCTAACCAATTTCCACCTGATACTGAAAAGGTAACGAGCGCCCAA
>BOPN01000795.1:170000-172500 GCA_017312705.2 Penaeus japonicus
TTATTATTATTTTTTTTTTACTATTAAAAAACAGTCATACAGGTAGTTATTGACACGGGGAGTTCTCCTGTTTTGCAATTGTTATTAAATCTGTTCTGATAATGAAACCTGCAAGTGCGTGAATTCACTTGTTCATGCAACAGCAATGCACTTTTTGGATTCAGTAGTAACAAAAATAATATTCATTTTTCTAATGCTATTGGATTTGTCAATGTTATTTTCGATTCTGATATTTTTAATGTACTTTATGCATTTAATTGATGCTCCTGGTAATATTACTCGTGTAATTTTTGTTCATTCATCGTTGATATTTGAGGAGGGAACATTAATTGCCTATTTAGAGATAGAGAGAGATAAACAGATAGATGGATGGATGGATGGATAGATGGATAGATGGATGGATGGATAGGTGGACAGATGGATGGATGGATGGATGAATGAATGGATAGATGGAAGGATGGATGGATTGATGGATAGGTGGATGGATGAATGGATGGATGGTTGGGTAGGTGGATGGATGGATGGATGGATGAATGGATGGGTGGATGGATGGATGGATGATTGGATAGATGGATGGATTGGTGGATGGGTGGATAGATGGATGGGTGGATGAATTGATGGGTGGATGGATGCATGGATGGATGAATGAATGGATAGGTATTTGGTTAGATAGACAAGTAGATAGACAGATAAATAGATAAGTCAATAGACAGACTGATAGACAGATATTAGAGATCTGAACAGTTATAGATAGATACGTATACGATATGATTATTTCCCCTTCTCTATACTACAATTTATGCAGATTGGTTCGAGTGTACATAATGTACAATAATGTAATTTTATTGAAAGAGTACAATTTGCATTAGTTCAACTTTCATAAACTTCCCAGAAGACAAATAAGAATCGGAAACCTTAGGATACAAACTACAAACTGTAACTTGTGATGTGTATTTTTATATATTTAGTGAACCTTGGTATGGAAAGTTCACGCCTATAATAAGGGTTCTTTTTTTTGTATGGAATATTCTAATTTATGTCAACTCTTTTTAACAGATTTAAATGGTTTATTTAGATATTTTTAAATCTTTTTTATTTATTTACCTATTATCTGTTAGCTAAATATTCGAGAAATCATTGTCCGTGATGGTGATTTTCCGTCTTAGAGTCTCTTTAAAGTTTTTGTAACTGTATTCTAGCCTTATAACGTAAATACATTTTCAAAGCATATACATATATGTATATATTTATATCTATATATGTATATATGTATATTCATACATACATATATATACATACATACACACATGTATATCAGGTGTAATGGCCAATTTCCCCAATATAATTCTGGATGAAGTCATTCACTGTCCATTCACATTCACCTTTGCCACAGGTGTAACGAGTGTAACAAATCCTTCAGCCAAGCGGCCAACCTGACGGCGCACGTCAGGACACACAGCGGCGAGAAGCCCTTCCGGTGTCCCATCTGCGATCGCCGCTTCTCCCAGTCGTCTTCGGTCACCACGCACATGCGCACGCACTCCGGCGAGCGTCCGTACCGCTGCAGGATGTGCAAAAAAGCTTTCAGCGACTCGTCCACCCTCACCAAGCACCTGAGGATCCACTCCGGGGAAAAGCCCTACCAGTGTAAATTGTGTTTATTGCGATTTAGTCAGTCCGGGAACTTGAATCGCCACATGCGTGTCCACTCACAAACTTCCTGAGTATACGGCGACGGTTCTGTACATCATTATTATTATTTTTTTTTTCTGATCATTATTGTGATTATGATTATGGTTATTTTTCCTTCTCCTTTTCTTCTTCTTCTTCCTCCTCCTCCCCTCCCCCCTTTCACCCCTCTCCTTGATCTCTCTTCTCTGCTGCCTGCTCGTGTGTCTCGCGTCGTGTGTGCATGTTAGCTACTCCATGGCGGGTCCCAAGTACAGCGCCCGTGGCTTTCCTCTCTCCCTCTCGGCCACGTCCGCCCATGAAGATATAGAGGCGGATGAACAAGACGAAGAATAAACAAGAGGCGAAAAAAGAAGACGAAGGGACAGGAGGCGAAGAAAAAGGAGAAGAAGAAGCAGACGGAGAACAAGAATAAGAAAAAAACAATATAACGCTCGAATCTGATTTGGTGGGACCTTGTGTAAGCCGCTCTCGCAGTTCTTGCTTACAAAACCTTTCTGTCATTGTTATCATCATTATCATTACCAGTGTCATTATCATTATTATTTTCATTACTATTATTAATACAATCATCATTATTTTTATTAAAGTCATTATCATTATTATCATCACATCATCCTCATCCTCATTATCCCCCTTTTACTGCCTTGTGTGCTATTTGGCCTGGTTCATCCGCATCTGGGTTTCGCTTCGTAGTTCGTTGTCTGTCCCGCTTCCGGTCCATCTCGCTCTCCCGTCGACGCACGAACAACCTGCCTAAACCGACACTCATTTCATTACAGCGAAATATTTACAAATGCCTTTTTTCCTC
>BOPN01000795.1:187500-190000 GCA_017312705.2 Penaeus japonicus
GATAATAATAGTAATAATAATAATAATAATAATAATAATAATAATAATAATAATGATAATAATAATAATGATACAAGCCAGAAAGCAGCAGCCGAGTCACGCACGTGTCCAGCGTCCCGTCGTAGGGGAAGCCGTGGATCTGGAAGGCAGACTTGTAGTCGAAGTGCGATTCCGTGGGCGCCGTGTCGTTCCAGCCGAAGCCGAAGTCGCGGTCGTCCTCCTTGTTCTCGTGCGTGGCCGGGTGAGAATTCGGATTGCCTGGGGGGGGGGAGGGGGGGCATAGGGCTTATAGGTCAGGGTATGAGGGGTCATGAGGTCAGGTATTCATGGGGTTAATGTGGTGGAGATGGGGGGGAAGGGAAGGGGTGGGAGAGGGAGAGGGAGAGGGAGAGAGAGAGGGAGAGGGAGAGAGAGAGGGAGAGAGGGAGAGAGGGAGAGAGAGAGAGAGGGGGGGGGGGGAAGGTTGAGAGAAAGAGAGGAACTGACAAGAAAATAAATAAAGGGAAAATGCTATTGAGCCTTCTACTCTCATTTCATCTTTTAACGTCTGTCAGTTCCTAAATAAGAGTCTACCATCCTCCCATTTCGAGAACATGATCTACATTTTGTCCCACCGCTAGGAAACCTTCGCCATAAAAACAAACTCGAAAAAAGAGACCTTAGACCCCCACCTGGCCGAATGCGAATCTGCCTGAAGATCGCATGACCCAAGAGAAAGGTCACGTGGTCAGCGATCGTCCCGCACATGTCCTGAGGTCGCCGCTCGCCCGTGTACAGCCTCGTGTCGAGCAGGCTGGGCACCAACACCTCACGCGTCCAGCACCACAGGTGTTTTTCGAGGTTGGCCTGGAGGGAGGGAGGAGGGGGGGGGCGGATAAGGAAAAGGGGTGAGGGGGTGAGGAGAGGGTTATTATTAGGGTTATAATTAGGATCGGTAATAATGATAGTGATGGTAGTAATGATGATGATGATAATAATAGTATTAATGATAATGATAAAAATAGTGATGATATTAGTAATAACAATAATAGCACTCATAATAACATAATAACATATTTGATAGTTGTGATAATGATAACAGGAATTATCATCATCATTACCATAATGCTAATGTAAAAAGTGATATGAAATATTGAAGCAATATCAATGAAAATAACTTTAATGATTTTGATACCAAGAAAAATAATGATAACATAAAAAATATACACTAACATATTAAAAAAAAGACATTAAACCTTTAATTCAAACTTGGATCTAACATACAATTATAATCACAGAAATAAAGGGAGAAACACACATGCATACACACACAAAATTGATATAGAAAGATCAACTTGTCTCAGTATATAATTGACGACCTATCTGTATGAAGAAGCCCTGTATTGACTATCACCCCCCCCTTTTTAGCACCGCAAATCATTTGATATAAAATTGATAGGATTCATTTAATAATACCGATGTCTATTGCCCTTCTGTTGAAACATGTTTAGACAATGTTTTTTTCCTCTTAGTATTTTTTATTTTTTTTTTTTTTTAGTAATCTCTTTATCTCTCAATCCTTTTCCTTCTCTTTTTTTCGTTTTTTCCTCTCTCTCTCTCTCTCTCTCTTTCTCTCTCTCTCTCATTCTCTCTCGCTTTCTTTCACTCTTTCTCTCTATTCTCTCTATCTCTCTATCTCTCTCTCTATCTCTATCCCTATCTCTATCTCTATCTCTATCTCTCTCTCTCGCTCTTTTCTTTACCCTCTATCTATCTCATTTTATATCGCTCATATTTTCCTTTTCTCTCTTTTTTCCTAATACTGCTGTTCCCTCTTCATCTTCCTCTCCCTTTTCCCCCTTACTCTTTCCTTTTTCTTCTCTCTACCTTATCTTTACATTCGCCTTATCTTTCCTCTACCCCTACTCTTTCTCCCTCCTTCCCCTCTCCTTCTCTCCCTTTCAATCCCACCCCATCTTTCCCTTCTCCCTCCATTCCTCCCTCCCCCTCCCCTCTTCCTCTTACCCAACCTCCTCTTTCTCCTCTCCTTCCATTCCTCCCTCCCTCCCCCACCCCTCTCCCTCTCCCCCACCCCTTCTCCTTCCCTTCTCCCTCCCTCTTTCCCTTCTCCCTCCCTCTTACTCCTCTCACTCCCGCCCCACCCCTTCTTTCCCCTCTCCCTCCCTCCCCTTTTTTCCTCTCATTCACACCCCACTCCCTCTTTCCCTTCTCCCCCCCCCCTCCCCTTCACCTCTCATACCCACCCCACCCGCTCTTTCCCCTTTCCCTCCCTCCCCTTCCCCTCTCATTCCCACCCCACCCCCTCTTTCCCCTTTCCCTCCCTCCCCTTCCCCTCTCATTCCCACCTCACCCGCTCTTTCCCCTCTCCCTCCCCCCCACCCACCCACCCACCCCTTCCCCTCCCCCTCCTACCCCTTCCCCTCCCCCACCCACCCCTTTCCCCCTCCCCCTCCCACCCCCTCTCACCTGCACGAACGCCGGACACGTCGTCGACGAAGTC
>BOPN01000795.1:205000-207500 GCA_017312705.2 Penaeus japonicus
CGACCAGGCTAACACCCAGTCGTCCACGCCCGTGTCGTTCTCGGGGCGGACTAGGATCGTCACGCCCACACGCGGCGCTGGGACCTCGACGGTGTGCACGCTCAGGCCGAGTTTGGGCGAGATTTGAGGGTCTAGGGGAAGGTAGGCGGGTCAGTTGGGTTGGGATTTTAGTTGCGGGCGTGGCGAGGGCGTGGGGTGTGGGTGGGCGTGTGTGTGTGGGGGGGGGGGCGTGTTGGTGGGAGGGTGTGTGTGTGGGGTGTGAGGGGTGGGGTGAGGGGGGGTTGTGTGTGGTAGTTCTAGACGTCACTCGATTATATTCTTCCTCCAGCTGGACCGAGGCGACAGCGACCCCTTTGCTGTGCTTGTCACTACAACGGGGTTAGTGCTTGCATTTGTATGAATGAGTACCTGTTTAGCATGTGTGAAAAGGCGGATATATTTTGACAACGAGTTAGGTTTGGGTATATTTATTCGTAATGTTCTGTATGCTTTCCTTTCTTTCTTTCTTTCTTAATCACTACAGGGAGGTAGTGTGCATGTGATTGTTTGTGTCTGGTGTTGCAAGTGATAGTGTGTGTGTGTATGTGTGTGTGTGTGTGTGCGTGTGTGTCTGTGTGTCTGTGGATGTGTGGTTTTTGTGGATGTGTGATTTTGAGGCTTTGATTTTGTATATCCATACACATACAGTGTACCACACAGCTTACAACATACAAAACACGCCACCCAATCCCTACCAAACAACCCAAACACCCCCCCCCCCCCCGTGACAGATCTACCCCCCCCCCCTCCACTCCTCCCTAGCCCAACCTTACCAACAAGCTCGGGTTCCTGCACCGTCTCCTTCGCTCTGGGGATGTACATGATGAAATCTTGCAAGGAGTCGTTGACAGGGATCGGCATCGACCTAGCATCCACGAGAGACAGTTGCATTGTTGCAGAGTCGTCGCTCAGCTGGTCCCTCCCTCCACCGTAGCCGTGCACTTGCCCTTTCCACTTGGCCATCTGGGAGAAGAGGCAGGGGTCTATCAGGGGTCGATCAGGGGCTAGGTGAAGGGGTCCCAAGTGAGTTATTTACATTAGGTGAACTGTTTATGTTTGGTGTGTTTTCAAGTGCATTGTTTAGTTAAATGCCTCTAAGTATATTGTCTATGTTGTGTCTCCAAGTGTACTGTTGTGTATATAATTGTTTATGCTTTGTCTCTAAATGTACTGTTTACGTTGTGTCTAAGTGTATTGTTTATGTTAAGTGTCTCAAGAGGCCTTTTTTGGTATTAAGTATCTCAGTGTATATTGTTTGTGTCAAGTGTCGCTGTTGTTTATTTTTTATGTATTAACGTTGTATTGCTTTTTGTTAAGTGCTTCACGTTATATCCTTAATTTTCAGTGTTTTAGGTTATATTGCTTTGGTTGTGTCTCATAGTTTATTATTTATGTTATGTATCAAGGTATGTATGAAGTGTTTCAAGTTGTGTTGTTTATGATAAGTGTAGCAGGGTGTCTTGTTTATGTATTACGTGTATTGTGTGTCATCATGATAATTGTGTTCATTATATTTTAGGTTAAATTGAATTTTCTCATATAAATCAAATCATATATCTATCTCGTGTGTAAATATAATAGTAACACTTGTTCTTATTCTTATTATCGTTATCACCTTGGATCACACCACAATATATAGTAAATCTATCAATATTGATAATGATTATAACAATAATAAAAATGATAGTAATAATAATAATCAAGACAACAGTAATGACTGTAACAATAATGTTAACAATAATAATGATAATCTTAATAAAAACAAGAATAACAATAGCAGTGATGATAATGTTATCCACAATAATAGATGATCATAATAATGATAATAACGATACGGATATCAATACTAACAGCAATGCTGCTAATGATGATATCAGTAATACTGCTGATAACAGTAATGATAATAATGATAATTATGATCAAAATAACAACAAAACTAACAAAATAAAACGAGAGATAGCAATAGATAACAGCACTAAGATAGAAAGAAAAATGTACTTCGAACAGGAGCATTTCGAGCGCCTGTGAGATGGACCGGCCTCGTCTTTGACTTGACTAAGACGCTTGCACTTATATTGCTTCTTTCTCTATTTCTTTTTTTCCATTTTTCTTTTCTTTTCTTTCCTCGTCTATGTGTCTCTTCTTGATTACGTTGAATGCTCAGAAGGAGGAAAAGGGGAGAGAAAAAAAGGATATTTTTTATACTTTTTTTTTTCTTTAAGAAAGTTTCTTAGTAGTTCTTGTGGCTTTGACTTCCTTAGAGGGAATAGTTAGTACTGAATCTAACGTGTTCGGTAATGCTAATATCTTTTTTTTCGAGCTTTCGTTACGTTGTGTGCATCTATCTATCTATATACATACATACATATATATATATATATATATATATATATATATATATATATATATATATATATGTATATATATATATATTTATATTTATATATATATGTATATGTAT
>BOPN01000795.1:212500-215000 GCA_017312705.2 Penaeus japonicus
TATGTTTTTCGTGTGTGTGTTCGTGTGTGTGTTTGTGTGTGTGTGTGTGTGTGTGTGTGTGTGTGTGTGTGTGTGTTGCGGCTGAGTGTATGTATGTGTGTGTGTGTGTATTTGTTGCCGTTTTATCTTGTAGTGAGTACGTGTATATATAATTACTATTAAAGATTTTCTATAAAAAAAACATTCTAAAACATAACACATTTAAATTCAGCAATTCCCAATTGAGAGATTACGTACTTACCCCAACCCACAGCTTGAGGTAACGAAATGAATTAAATATCTAAAGACTTATAAAGGCTATAACCATTGCACAGCTGAAGGAATCTACCTTTTCTCACCGAAAATTATTTCCGTTGAAATATCCTGATTTATTGCCTGGTCTTATTACTCTATTTCAAAAATAGGTGATTCAAAACATTTAGAGCATTTACAATCACTTTATTGATCTATAAGTAAACTGCATAGGAAAATCTATTTTTTCTGATTTTTGTAAATAGCAATGAGGACCAAAATATGATGAGAAAACAATAGTGATAGTGATGATAATAATTGTCAGTAGGCATACTAATGCTGGTCTTATTCATTTTATCATGATCTATATTATTATCATTGTTATTATTATTATTATAATTTTCATTACTATTATCATTATCATTGTTATCATTATCATTGATATTATCATTATCAATGTTATTATAGTAAACACGTAGTATCGTTACTATAACAATTACCATTATCATCATCATCATTATCATTTTCATTTTTATCATCATTATCATTATTGATATTATTACAACTATTATCATCATTATCATTATCATAATTATCATTATTACAGCTATCATCATTATTTCATGTATCATCATTACCATTAATATTATCATCATAATGATTGTCATTGTTGCTATTAATATAATAATCATTATCATTATCATTATTATTATCATTATTATTATTATCATTATCATCATTATCAACATCATTACTATTACTATCATCATTATCATAATTATTCTTATCATAATCATAATTATCATCATCAATACTATGGTAATAATCATAACAAATATAAAATGATTAAAGAGCTTGTGGCTTAACATTATTCCGAAAAATGGGTATCAGTTCTTCTATTTAAAATATTAAAATAAATAATTAAAGAGATTAAAAATTCCGAAAAAAAATCAGCATTACCAACCGTTCGACTGCCACCCTGAGCCGCCAAACTGTCTGTGTTGTTGGAAGGGTTGGCATTCCTGTTCACACCCTGGAAAAGAGATCGTATTTTTCTTCTGTGTTATAAGGATTTTTGGATTAATACGATGACACGCATACGGCAATATTGTGTTTTTCTTTTATTTCGTTTAAAACTTCAACGGAAAATTTCTCTTGTTGTTTTTCTTACTTTTATTTCTTTATTTCCAAATAGTTGTTTTATATACCTGATATTATTTAAGACTGCGGTTGTTCAACATCTATTGAACTCACCTGTCAATCAATTTATATCTATATTATATTTTCTATCTGTTTTTCTATCTATATATTTCTCTATTCGTCTACCTATCAAATTATTCGTTTATTAATCTATTCCTCTATCCATCCATTCCTCCACCCATCCATCTCTCCATCCACTCATCTACCTCTTCCTACATCCACTTATCTATCCACCCATTTATCAATCTCTTCCTCCTTCTACCCATCCACTCATCCATCACTCCTTCCATCATCTATCCATCCACTCATCCACTTCATCCGCCCTCTACTCATCTTTCCAACCTATTCATCCACCCTTCCAGCCATACACCAATCCTCTCACACATCTTCATCCATCTATTCATCCACCCATTTATCCAACCATTTACGCATCTCTTCTTCCTCCCATTCATCCACCCATCCATCCATCCATGCACCTCACTGTTCACTCACCTACTTCCACACACTCATCCACTTCTCATCCATCAATCCATCTTTCAATCCACCTACGCATCCGCATCTCATCCACTTCTCATCCATCAATCCATCTTTCAATCCACCTACTCATCCGCCTCTCATCCACCCACTCATCCACCCATCCATCTTTCAATCCACATCTCATCCACCCATCCATCCATCCATGCACCTCACTGTTCACTCACCTACTTCCACACACTCATCCACTTCTCATCCATCAATCCACCTACTCATCCGCATCTCATCCACCCACTCATCCACCCATCCATCTTCCCATCCACCCACTCATCCACCCACCCATCTTTCAACCCACCCACTCATCCACATCTCATCCATCCCTCACCTTCAAGAGATTCGCCGCTGTGCCCAGAGCGCCTGCCATGAAGTCCTTCTGCTGTGTCATGGGCGCCTCCTTGTCCACGGCGCCCGAGAGCATGAGGAGGGCGTCCACAGCCGCCGCCTGGTTCTCCTTCGGCAGCGGGTCGGCCACGGCGCCAAGGATGTTGTTTACCTGAAGGAGGGACGCGAGGGTGAGGTTTGGCTGTTGGGGGTG
>BOPN01000795.1:225000-232500 GCA_017312705.2 Penaeus japonicus
ATAAGATATGTAATCACAATATAAATTTGGATATATAAATTGGTTCAAAATCCCTTGACCTCAACATTAATACCTTGAATCACTTTATCCCAAAGGGGTTAAACGCTGTTTCTGATTATTCGCCAGGTAATACTTCAGTATAATTCTATCAACGGCATTTAATACCCCCGGGATACAGGTGACGTGAACGTGCTGACGGGTAAAAATCGGATGACATAAACGTGCTGATAATCATAAAAGTAATAGTTATATTCAGTGACACATGATTAAATAATTATAATTACTATAATTACCGTTCTATAGTTTCAATAAAAAAAAAACATAGATGATACCACTCTCCCCGGAAAGAAATCCTTGAACGGCACCCTTCCACGGCCTCAACTAAGTACTAGTTTAAGAGAGCGAAAACATATAGCGGCGCAGGATGTGCAGGACGAATGAGAAGAGGGAAATGAACCAAACATTGACAGCGTCCGCAATGTCCCCCTGTGGCAGAATGTCTCGTTTATGCAGTGGCACTCGCAACAGCCGTAGGCACAAGTCGCCTTCCTCTTCTTCATCTCTTCATGTTTTCTTTTGTAATTGTTTACGAAAATTAAAAGATATGAAAAATAAGGTGCTTTTTCATCTTGTAAAACTCTAGTGCTTCAGTAGTATTGCCGTAAAGGCAACAATGAGCTGAAATGGACGCAACACTACAATTTTCATTGAATCCAAATTGAAAAAGCCTGCCAAGCAGCACCTATAAGCCTCATAATCTAGTAAAACACAAACACTGACTAACGAAAAAAAAATAGTATCAAAACGTATGAAAGCAAGAGACGGATGCCCCGCGTCCAGTGGGTAACCAGCATAACAAGCTTTAAACCACGCACCCTGTCGAAGGTTACATTAAACGAGGGCGTATCCTGTTCAATGTCCTCCAGGCCGCTTGCGCTGAAGATATAAGTCCTGGCGAATCCCTTGATGTTCCTTGGTCCGATGCTCAAGGTTTCCCCCAAGAAGAAGAAGCCGGGAGGGGATTCCAGGTCTTCCTCTGGGTTGGCGTAGGATACGACGAGGTCCTCCAGTTCAATGCGTTGAACGACTGACAGCTGGAGGAGAAAGGATTCCGTAGAGTTATTCATTGACCTCTGATTCAACAATCCAGTAACGCCAACATGAATGACAAATAACACAATTCGAAGTAAATTTTTAAAGTGAAACAAAAGTAAATCCCCATAAAGTAATGGAAGGTAAGATATTGATAATAATAATGATAGTGATGATAGATCTGATGATAATAATGATAATAATGACGGTAATACTTATAATAATGATAATGACAATAATACGTCAGATGGTAATACTTATAATAATGATAATAATACGATATTCACCATATACTCTAACGGCTTGATTAGGAACTACGGATTTGAAAATATCTATATGAATAAACTTTGCTTTCTTACTCAGTTATTTGTTTATTTGATACTTTTAAATATCAAGTATTATATCATTGCTTAATCAGCTAATACATCAAAGGCATATGAAAGCCATTTAGTAATTTGTTCTATTTTTAGAAATCTAAATTCACGTAAGAAACAGAACTCTAATTCATCCAACCTTCTTCGTGATCTTCATCTCGGACACGGCGTTCAACAAGTGCCAGGTGATCGTATATTCCCCCGGCGCCTCGTATGTGTGATTGAGTTCCCTGGCAATAGGACCCTCGGAACCCGGTACTGTGGCTTGCACTAGGTCGACCTCCAGGATGTCACTCTCGTCGCCCCAATTCAGCCGGCCAGTTACGTTCGTCGGCAGCTCACCCGTGGCCGTGACCGAGGCCGTGATGGAGGCGTCGCCTTCGGGAGGGGAGGCATCGGTTGGGGACTGCTTTTCTGTGTGTGTGTGTGTGTGTGTGTGTGTGTGTGTGTGTGTGTGTGTGTGTGTGTGTGTGTGTGTGTGTGTGTGTGTGTGTGTGTGTGTGTGTGTGTGTGTGTGTGTGTGTGTGTGTTTGTGTGTGTGTGTTTGTGTGTTTGACATTTCTTAAATGCAAACCAAAAAGACAACATACCAAATGAACGAAACCCAACATACCTGGAGGCGACACGACCAGCTCGGGCACCAATAATTGTAAATTTTCTTCATAGATGGCTCTGGCTATCCTCACCGCTCTGCTGAGAGCGTTCGAGATTCCAGCCTCTCCTTTCGTTCTCACTGTCACTGTGTAGTCTCCAGCCTTTGGGAGAATTCTGAGTTATCCAGTTGGATATAAGGATTACCTCGAGAAGCTGGACTTCGATTTGTTAGCACAATTATAGTAAAATCTACGTCCGAGGTTTCGTTTTTTTTTCTCTCTCTCAGAAAGACAAAAAAGCATGCACTTACGATGTGTCGCTACATATCAATTAATCCAAAATACTCAAAGTAAAGTGACCTCAGATTCTTATAGCGTAGAATTTGAAAAACAAAAATCTGGAACCGTGATTTTAAAAACGAAATTAAAATAGGCAATAGAATTTTACAGACATCAAAACTAACGCAGACGTCTGTTATTCGAGGAAATGTAGTGAAAGACAAATAAAGGAGTTCGTTATTGAAATAGAATCAATCACCCAGTAGCGCGAATATAAATGACTAAATAATAAATAGCACATATTGAACAAAATGTTGAAAAAGGAAATATCCTCAAAATAATAAAAGATAAGATAATGACAATGATAGTAATGATAATAATAACAATAGTAGTTATAACAATATTAATCATAACACAACAAAAGCAAATCCCTAAAAACAACAAAACGAGCGGCATCTCTACCTCTTGGCGTCGAGAAACACAAACAATGGAAGGCAAACTGCTCGTGAGTCTCCGCATTCACGTCGTTGACCACGAGCAAAAGAAAGCGAAAGAAAATAGTAACAAAACAAGACTACATATGAGAGACTCCATAAACAACAGAATAAAAACACGTGGTACCTCCAACACTCTCTTACCATCGGGAAGACATAAACAATCGAAGGCGAACTGCTCGTAAAAGTCTCGTTGTTCAAGCTAAACACGAAAGAGTCGGCCTGGCCGGAATCCACGAGCGCCGTCAAGTTGAGAGCCACGCCTGCCTTGAAGACGTCTTCGGTGACTCCTTCAGGGCGGTCGTCTTGGTTCTCGTACTCCACCAGGATCCCGTCTAACGTCAGGTGGTCCAGTACTTGGAGCTATGGAGGTATGGGGAAACAGCTTCTGGGATTAGATAATGTGACCTCTTTTGTCCAACAGAGATAAAGTGTGTTTGGGAGTTTTTTGTAAGTGGTTTAATAAAGATCCTGTTCACACTGGTGCAGATGATCGTGTGGGACATAAGACATCAGAAATGGCATGATCTATATTACAAGTGAACAATGCCGAGGTTGGGGTTAGTGTGATATATACAGAATGATATAGTTCTCAGTCTTGTTGCGCGTCAGGAATGTTTCAGCAAAGCCCAACAATAGTCTGATAGATTTCTCAGCAGTCCATTTAGGATGTATCCATCGCATTGCAGTATGATTTATCTTCAGATCTCTTGCTCTATCACTTGAATGACTGATTTACAGATGTTTAATTTTCCAAGTGAAATAGTTTAATCAGAACTAGACAGTCGTGTTCATTGGCCGACTGTCCGGATCATCACCAGTCTGCTTGGTCCACCAACCAAAACGACTAGTTCACCAGTACAGTCTTGAACTACAGTCTAACTCACAACCAAATTATGTGTTTTATATCAGATAGTGTTAGGCTTTAGTGATTTAAGCAACGTCACCCTGAATTAGTAAGTCACGGTCTAGGTGTGTGGTCTGGAAGATCTGACTGGTGCCCCACTGAGCTCTCAAGTTCGCAGCCAGATGGTCCGATTCACTCCCAGACCGTTCATCCACCACCGAACGGTCTAGGTACATACCAGACGATCTGGTCCGCCTCGAGAGAGTCCAGTTCATGATCAGTTTAGACGGTCACAAGACTTTCAGTCCACCGGTCTATTGTCTTAACTGGTCATACTTGTTTGCCTTTGGTCTTTACTATCCCAGAGTCCAATATGATTTAGAATATTGTGAGATGGAAGCCCGCTTAGTTGGCTGAATTAGTTAAGGGCTGTTATCATTACTTCTTTTTGAGGAAATAGATTTAGGTTACTTTCAAGAAAAAGAAAACATGTCGAAATTAAAATGCATTCCGTTACATAACCTTACGTAAATTAATTCATATTCAAAAGCATTGTTTTTATATTAATGATAAATCTATTTTAGTGAAAAAATGTAAAGAAAATCGGACCCAAAATCATTTGCATTAGGTTTCCTATTTTTATTTATTATAATTATTTTTGATAAACCTTTGTGTTAAAACAAGGAAAAATATACACGCGAGTAAAGCAGAGAAGAAATAATTTCACGAAACCAACACGCTTTTGAACTCGCTGCCCCGACCGACAAAAAATAAATACAACAAGGCAAATATAGACTTACCGTCTTGGTAAGGCTGACTTGAGACACGAGATTACGCAAGGTGACAGTGACTTGATACTCTCCGGGTTGCGTGTAGTTATGGACCAGGGTGCGTGAGACTGACCCGCTGGCGCCTGGGGGAGTGACGTCACTGAGATCGAGGTCAGTGTCTGACTCTGAGTCACCCCAGGTTACCGTTCCCGCTACGGATGTTGGCAGTTCGGAGGCGTCGCTTACCACCACTTCAATTCTTGCTTCTTCTAAAAAGATAATTGGTTTTGGTTTATTCGCTTTGTTTTAAGAACAAATGAATCAAGTTGTACATAGTGCTTGGCATTATCAAGTCAGCTTACTTACGGAAGTCACATACATACAGTTTATAAAATAAGAATGATAATCGTAAGTGTCTTACACAAAATAGCAAACGGCATTATAAAGAGCGGTTTCCATAGGCGTACCTTTGGGCCAGACAACGAGGTCAGGCAATAGGAGGTCAAGGTGATCTGATACAAGAGGTCGAGCCAAGGTCACCGTCACCGTCACGGGCGGAGACACTCCAGCCTCTCCAGAGCAGGTCATGTTGACCATGTACTCTCCAGCCTGAGAATTTGCAGGTCGAAGAATTAAGATATTGACTTAGCTTCAAATTTCTTAGACTGTTTATTAACCATATTTACCACGACGAAAACATGAATGATAAAAATATGACAAAACCAATACCACTTTCTAAATGGACAAATAATTATAAAATTATCATTGGGCTGGAAATATATTAGCAAGTTTCTCGGTGTTGGTTCTTCAGCACAAAATGCATTGGAATGTAAGTTATTCCGAGGCCTAGTCTTTTCTTTTCATTTGATTGATTGATTAATTAAGAGATTTCTTTGGGGGAATGCGTGATATATGTATATATATGTATATATATATGTGTATATGTATATATATATATATATATATATATATATATATATATATATATATATATATATCAAGGCTTGCGTCATTCGTATTCTGATTATTTAAAATTCCTATTAAGATATTACTGAATCAAAGTGTTTATGAATTTTAGACTTGTTCATTGCATATTGATATAAATGAACATTTACATTTAATAAATCTACTTCGACCATGCACCTACTTACCAACTTAATGCAACACGAGAACAACGTCCTACTTACATCCGCGAAAGTGTACGCGATCGAAGGACCGTCGTGGTTAAGGACCTGGTCTTCTGCATACAGCGTGAATCCTGCGGCGTTTCCTGTTCCCACGACAGCGGTGAAGTTGAGAGGAACTCCGGTCTTGAAGGTGTCAGAAGGCCACGGAGGAGCGTCAGAGGGATCTTGGTACTCGACGAGGATCCCTTGCAGTGTCAGGTGGTCTAGGATGCGGATCTGTTGACACATGTGGGAGGGGATTATGGGTGTTTGACTGGTCGTGGAAAGGGGTGCATGTTTGTGTGTGCTGGTATTCTGGTATGTGACGCATGGGCGTGTGTGTCCTGATTTTGACGTATGTGTCATTGTATGTTTATATGTGTTGTTAATCGGGTATGTGCTACTGTTTGTTTGTGAGTGTGTGTGCTTGCATTCGAATCACCGTATTTGTGTGAGTATGTTTGAATTAGTGTATGTTAATAAAATGCCCTAAAAATGACTGCATTTGATGTTTTTAAAACTCACATGAACCCTCACTAATTCACATTTCTAGCATATAAACCTGTATCAAAACAAGACAAAATACACATTCCTCAAGATGAACTAATTCAGAAATTTACACGAGAGACACTCACCTCCTTGGAGACGTTGACCTGGGACACCGGGTTCCTCATGAACGCCGTGATGAGGAAGTCTCCAGGATGACTAAAGTTGTGAGTCATATTTATCGTCACGGCGCCTATGGACCCGGGAGCGGTGTCGTCAAGCAGCTCGAACACGTCTTCATCTTGTTCGTCTCCCCAGCTGATAACCCCCTCCACGTGGGTCGGCAGCTCGCCCGGGGCCAACACGGTCACCGACGCTATGGTTTCGGCTGTTGGCAGAATGTGCGGATCTTTATTTTCTCTCGATTTTTCTCTTTCAGTACCTTTCTCATCCCTCTCGCTCTCCATCTCTCTCTCTCTCTTAATCTACCTATTAATCTGTCTCCATTGCTGGCTCTCTCTTTATTACACTGTGGCTTACTATACTGTTTTCTTTTATATCACAAATGTTGATCTCTCTCTCTCTCTCTCTCTCTCTCTCTCTCTCTCTCTCTCTCTCTCTCTCTCTCTCTCTCTCTCTCTCTCTCACTCACCTGGCGGCCAAACCACTTTCTCAGGAAGCAGAATTTGGATGTTTTCGAGCTTGATTTCTCTTGCCACCTCCACTGTGCTGACAACGGCTGACGACACTCCGGCCTCGCCTGAACTAGTCATCGTGATGTTATATTTGCCAGCCTGGTGAAGATAGCAACGGTAATATGTGAATTATTTTAAGAGGTGGTCATGCGTGTCTGTGCAACTATCTTTTGTATTTAAGGTAGTCTATGTATGCAGGGTTTCTTCCTGTGGGTCTGTATGTGTTTTGTGTGTGTTTGCGTGTGTGTCTGTGTGAGTGCGCACGCGCGTGTGTGTGTGTGTTGTATAAGTATATATGTGTATGTTTTATATACATTTGTATGTGTGTGTGTTGAATGTGCTTTTGTATATGTGTGTCTGTCATTTCGTATATATATTTTCCAAAGATATGTAAACATTTATGATGACGTCTCTCCTCCCCTTAAGAAGATACCTAACAAAATGACACTTAAAACAGAAAAAAATACTAACAGCTGTAAAAGTATAGATGAACGAAGGGTCAGCGCTAGTGAAGTCATTGCCATCCACCACGAGAGTAAAGCTCGCTGTGTCTCCATTGTCTTCAAGGGCCGTGATGTTCACTGGCGCGTCCACCTTGAAGACGCTCGTGTACCAAGGGGGCATGTCGGCCTCGTTGGCATAGGACGTTAAGATCTTGTCGAGAGTGAGTTGGTCCAGCACCCTCAGCTGTGGAATGCAATGGA
>BOPN01000795.1:245000-250000 GCA_017312705.2 Penaeus japonicus
TGCATCAGCGAGCGAGAGTGCCTTTTCGACGTCGAGTGCCAGGTGCAGAGGGGGCGCTGCTCCCGCTGGCCCGCTCGCTCCCACGGTCACGTCGTAAGTTCCTGCCTGAGGGGAGCGAGTGAGGAGAGTTATCGGGAGTTGGAAGAGGTTGTCATTGTGGTTGTTGTTATTATTGTTGTTATTGTTTTTGCCAATACCGTTATCTTTTTTTGATTGGTATTGTTACTATTGTCGTTACTTCAACTGCATTTGTTATTGTTATTATTATTGTTATCATTGTTAATATTATTCAAACTATTCACTATCATTGTATATAATCATCTTCATTTTGTTACCTTTATCATCATTATTATTGTTATAATCATTAATAATAATATCATAGTAATAATATCATAATATCATAATAATAATATCATAATAATAATATCATAATAATAATATCATAATAATAATATCATAATAATAATATCATAATAATAATATCATAATAATAATATCATAATAATAATATCATAATAATAATATCATAATAATAATATCATAATAATAATATCATAATAATAATATCATAATAATAATATCATAATAATAATATCATAATAATTACTATCATTATCATTAAGATTATCATTACTATCATTATCAACATTATCATTATTACTATTATTGTTCTCATTATCATGAGCATTGTTATCTTTATGATTATATTATCATTATTATCATTACTATTAGCATTATCACCATCACTGCTGTTATCATTACAAGAACCGTTACCATTACTGTTACATTATAATATCACCATTAGCATTATCGCCTTTTGTCATCATCATGATTATCATCATCATCTTCATCATCACTTTCGAGTCATATTCGGTAATCATTTTCTAAACCAAGGACGTACTGTTGCAAATCATGTGGAAAGCGTGAATGCATGCTCTGAGGTCATGATACTAATTGTCCTCTTGGTGGTCTGTAATCAATTGTCATGAATTGCAAAAATGCGTATGTAATTATTTGCTTTGAACTGCATCGTCTCTTTTTGTTTTCTTTTTTTGTTTTTTGTTTTCTTTTTCGAGTCGCATATCCTGACATGGAATAAAGAGGTCGGTAAAAGTAACAATTGTTCTGGATGAACAAAGGTCGCTCCAAGGTAATGAAATAAAGAACACGATGTTTTCATATCAATCACGGCTAAAAACATAATTTTTTTTGCAAACGTAACTATTATTATAGTAAAGCTTTCATAAAATCGAAATACCTTTTTTTGTAATTTTAGGATTTTTATTACCATTATTCATTGTATCATTATCATCATGATTATTAGTGTTGGTACTATTATCCTTCTAAGGTTATTATTATCATCATTATCATTTCTATCAGTGTTCTTGGTATCCTTTTTATCATTTTTAATGAGTACTATTGCTATTGCTATTATTAGTATTATAATCACCATTATCATAATTGCTATAATGATTTTTTATTATCATTATCATTATTTTCATGATTATTATTGTTGTTATTATCATTATTATTAGTATTATTTTTATCATTACCATTGTTCTTGTCACCATCAATAGCAGTAGCATTACTATGAGTAGTATTATCATAATTATATATGATTATGATTATCCTTATTACTGTTACTGCCATCCTTGTTATTCTTGGAATTATTACTTTCATTACTATTATCATTATCATGATAATTATTATCATTGTTGTCATTATTGTTATTCTCCTTGTGCTTATTATTGCCATCTGTCATTGTCAACATCATTATCAGTATCATCATTACTGTCATTATCATCATTACTAATATCATCATTATTATCATAATTAAAATAATACCATTAAAACACATTTGCAAATGATTAATAATTATTAGAATTGTCAGCACATTCAACATGAATAAACATATTTAGAAACTTACTATTTTGATAGCATCACAATCACTTTTACTAATGACACACGCCTTTGAAAATATTACCAAAATAAGATAATTGTCATCTTCATCATTACCACTACCATCAACACAATAACAATGGTTGCAAACATATAATTTTATTCTTGCATTTATTACAATATCACCATTATTACCACCATCAACACCCACCTTTGGAAACGTATACGACAACACAGGACTCGAAGTATTCACCGTCTTGTTGGCAACAGTGAGAGAATAGGTACTGACGTCACCACTTCCCACCGTGACCGTAAACACTGTTGCCACGCCCGCGATGTATGTTTTGGCGGACGCACCATCTTGGGTCACTGTTACGTTCACCAAGACTAGTCTAGGAATCACCATAACCTGAGAAAACGTAGATTAGAGTCTTAGGGAAATAATAACATATCGATTCGTCTTGTAAAGGTATGATCTAAGATCTAAGAGTTAGCATTTAATAGATATTCATCATCATTTTGATAATCAAAAACGGTATGAGTAGTGGGCGTTATCACCATTGTTAATACTGTCATTATTATCATGCTTTAGTATCACTTTTTTATTGTCATTTTATCATCAATGTTCTTTTTAGTGTTATTGGTTTCTTTATTGCTACTGTTACTATCATCATTATCATTATCATTGCCATTATATATCATAGAATCATTACCATTATTATTATTATTATTATTATTATTATCATTATTATTATTACTATTATTATTATTATTATTATTATTATCATTATTATTATCATTATTATTATTATTATTATTATTATTATTATTATTATTATTATCATTATTATTATTATTATTATTATTATTATTATTATTACTATTATTATTATCATTATTATTATTATTATTATTATTATTATTATCATTATTATTATCATTATTATAGTCATAATCATTATTATCCTTATTAGCAATTCCTTGTTGTTATTATTACTATCATTCATATTACTATCTTCTTCATCATTGGCATTAAAATCATCCTCATGCTCACCACTACATTATAAAATCACATAGTGTTTACATGACAGTTATCACCACAATAATCCTCATCTCTATCGCCCCTGTTATCAATAACGACAATGCTTGCCTCATCTATAACCAGTTTAATTAATGACAATCTATCATCACCACTACTACTCATACCTTATAGTATTACAATGCCAACCGCATCAAACGCCATTTTAAAATATAATAATATATGATATATGAACACTAACCGTGAATGTCAGGTTCACGCGCGACACCCCGTTATATAACACCAAAGACCCCACGAACTCTCCACTTTCTTCAAACGTGTGACCTAAGTTCTGCGTGAAGTTGCCCTTTGACCTCGGTTGAGTGGCTTGCGTGAGGTTGATGGTGTCGGTTGGTAGGAGGTCACCCCAAGATATGTTGGCCATGACTAAGGTCGGTAGTTCGATAGGGTCAGACAAGG
Organism: Penaeus japonicus; assembly: GCA_017312705.2. Classification (NCBI taxonomy): domain Eukaryota; kingdom Metazoa; phylum Arthropoda; class Malacostraca; order Decapoda; family Penaeidae; genus Penaeus; species Penaeus japonicus. Next base: position 248,398 of record BOPN01000795.1, read on the forward strand.
TCAGGGTGACGTTGACTTGACCTGGAAGATGGAATGTGATATGTTGTTATTGGTATCATCAATATTATTATAATTATTATTATTATCATTATTATCATTATAATAATAATTAATATTATTATCATTGTTATCATTATTATCATTATCATTATTGTTAAAAATATTATTGTTAATATAATTTCATTATCATTAATAATAATAGTATCATTATCATTATCATTATAATTCTCATTATTGTTCTTACTATTGTTATGATCATCATTATTATTAGTATCAATAGTAAGATATTAGTAACATGATGAGGATGATATAAATTTAATTATCAATATCGTTATCATCAATACTAGTTATTTATATCATCATTATCAGTATTATCCTTACAATCATTATCAATATCATCCTCATAACCATCATCAATGTCATCATCATAACCATCATCAATATTATCATCATAATCATTATCAACATTATTAGTATCATCATCATCATTATCATTACCACCAGCACGCTCACACTCGAACAGCTGACGTCACACTCGAGCCTCACCTGGCGGCGCGACGACAACAGGTGGCGCGACGACCTGGGGATGGGTCTCCGTCAGAGGTCGTAGCACCCACAGGTAGTCCGTGAAGCTCTCCTCCTGGTCGTCCCAGGTGAGCTTCAGAAGGAGCTCGTGTCGGCCGCTCTCATTCATCGAGTGGACTGTCATGCCGAAGACTGGGGGAGCTGGGGGGGAGGGGGTGGGTGGTGGTGATTAATTTTGGTTTAAATTTTTTTTTTTGTGTATGGGGGGGGGGTAATTTTTGGTTTTGAGATTTGGTTTTAAAATAGAGGTTTATCTATCAACCTCATTATTGCTATTGTTGTCAATATTACCATAGTTATTATTATCTTGATTATCATTATTATTATCTTGATTATCATTATTATTATCTTGATTATCATCATTATTAGCATTAGCATTATTAGCATCATCATCATTATTATCATTAGCATTATTAGCATTATCATCATCCTTATCATTATCATTGCTATTATCATTATCATTGTTATTATTATTATTGCTATCATCATCATCCTTATCATTATATGTATTATCTCAGTTATTATCATTATCATTGTCATTATTGTTATCGTTATCGTTATCAATATCCTCACTACCACTCTTAATATCATCATCATCAGTATCAGTATGATTCTTCCCAGTAACATCATTATTATCATCATTTTCGTTATCGTTATCATCATGATCCCTATTGCTGTGCCCCATTACCTGTGAAGTCGAGCTTCTCCACCGCCGCGCCCGCCACGTAGATGGTGAGGTTGAAGGGCGGGACGTCGGTGTCCACCTGGTACACGATGGCCACATTCTCGCCCACTTTCGCCTGGTCACGTGTCGAGAGGGAGGGGGTGGGTAGGGGGGTAAGGTGGGGTGGGTAGGGGGTAAGGGGGGTTGGTAGGGGGGTAAGGGGGGAGGAGGGTGGAGGATAGGAGGAGGGGAGGAGGAAGAGAGAATCTTAGATAAAAATTTTCGTTGCCTTGTAAGAGATTTTTAAAAAGATTTATCATTGATATTTCTTTTTCAATTGCTAATTAATCTTGT
>BOPN01000795.1:262500-265000 GCA_017312705.2 Penaeus japonicus
ATGCTACATTTTTCATGTTTGTTTCATCATGTAATCAAGGGGTGCGTGTATGCGTGTTGATGTGGGATGAGAGTGCGTATATATGTATGTATGTGTGTGTATGTATGTGTATGTGTGTGTGTGTGTGTGTGTGTGTGTGTGTGTGTGTGTGTGTGTGTACTTATTTAAACTTTTATATGTGTAAGCGATAGTGTATACATAATATCCGATGTATCAACGATAAGAAATACATCAAACTTTTCTCCTCGTTATCATCCACAAATGTCGAACTGCTGACCTAAGCTGACCCTGCGCGAGAGGTCTATTGACCATACACTATCCGCAGTGGTTGCAAAAGGAGTGGCATAAAAGTTGGAGGTCATAAAGTCAGGATGACCTTCCCTATTGCCGCCCACTTGATAGTCGCGGTGGGCGCCGGACTTGGGGGCGGGGAGGGATGAGGAGGGCGGGGGGGGGGGGGGGGGGGGGGTAGGGTGTAGGTGTATCGTGCTTTGAAAAGTAAAGAAAGGATATTTGTTTGTTTATTTTTGTTTGTTATCATCCTTGTCGTTACTATCATTATTGTTATTTTCATGTTCATTTTTGCAATCATAATCGTTGTTATTATTATCATTGTCACTATCCTTATCATAATTATTATCATCATTTGATTGTTGTTATCATTTATTTGGAGAGAGGAGGGTGAGAGAGAAAGAACAGTGAGAGAGAGAGAGAGAGAGAGAGAAGGGTTTGTTAATACCAAAGTCATTCATCTATTTCCTTCATACATGCTCTCCATTATATTCCTCCTCATCCCCATCAAAAGTTATCATCAACACATTTACTGTTGTTAGATCATTTTCACAACTGTTCGCAAAGCAAAATTACAGCTATGTGTAAAAAGAAATGAAATGAAAAATTATCTCATTCAGAAAAGTAATACTAACTCAAATATTACCTTTTTTCATTATGAGGATATTTCATTTCTCGTCTTTATTACTATCTGCCATATTCGTAACACCTCACGCATGCCAACTACTCATCCAGCTTAACTCTACGCGTGCAGAAAATTAGAGACTAAATCGAAACACACAAAAAATGCATTACATTTTTACGACAATTAATTACGATTACTGAACGGGGCGGGCAAAGGATTAGGCAAGTGTAAGCAAGAGCACTATGCCAAAAGCGAACGAAATCACGCGAAGGACGTCATAATAGCACAAAAGGCAAAAGAGAAAACGACAATGATAAAAAAAAGTGGAAAATCCCCTTGGCGCCTCCGGTCTTACGATGGCGACGCGTTGTATGCGAACGCGGCCATTCGCTCTTAAGTGAACGCAATTCTCCTGTTAGAAAGTGCTTGGGATTTGGAGAGTGAACGTTGCTTCTTTTATGTTGTTTTGGTTCAGATAAAAGAGAGAAAAAAACAAGTGTAAAGGTATGTGTACATATACACACGTGTATATACACATGTATATGTACATTTGTGTGTGTGGTTTGTATGTGTGTGTGTGTGTGTGTGTGTGTGTGTGTGTGTGTGTGTGTGTGTGTGTCTGTATGTGTGTCTGTGTGTGTAAGAAAATGTGTGCGTATGCGTGTATTTACATATATTCTAGTTTTCTCGTGACTTATCACCCAAGGAATGTGTTGAAGGAAACAGAAGTCAAAATGCGTAAAGTCACGTTAATAAGACACTGTACATTCCAGAAGACACGGGGTCTTCCCCACATCACCTGTGCTACACACGCTGTCAAGATACCCGATTTAGTATTCCTATATGGAACACTTGTATTTTTCCTTATACCTAACAGAAATTCAAATCAACATTGTTCAGGTAATACATAATCATATTTAGATTTAGACAAACTTTTAATCATTTTCAACCATCGGGTAAGACACACAAAATACCAGCTGTCACGAAATGCTGTGCTACCTGCCATTACCAGCTTCATAAACGGAGTTCATGTGTAGCAAGTTAATTGATGCCATGCCTTCTGGCTGTAAAAAGAACATTGCAGCCACGTACTCGTCCAGTAAGAAAGAAAGAAAAGAAAGAAAGAACAAAAAAACATGCCTAGAGAACTAAAAATATAATTGATCGTGCACAGACAGGGCTTTAAAATGCTGTTTCACATTATCATTATCATCATAATCATTACGGTTGCAACTGAAGTCTTTGCATTTTTGTTTTTACTACTATAATTACTGATTTTATTATTGTTGTCATTATTGTTATCCTTTCTATATTATTCATCCTCATTATAATTTCCATCATTATTATTGTCTTTGTCATCATTATTATCATTATCATTGATAATATAAGTAGTTGCAATAATAATAGTAATAAATTCCTTACCATTTTTATTTCTATGATTGATATCATTATCACTATCATTATTCTTACCATTAGTTTTATGATTCTATTATCAGTATGATCAATTTCATTATTATGATTACTATTATCATAAGTGTTATTATCATTTCTTGTCCTTATCATTAACATAATCATTATTACTAT
>BOPN01000795.1:275000-277500 GCA_017312705.2 Penaeus japonicus
GGGGCATAAACGTAAATGAAGGAGGCTACTTCCAAGCTGTTAATGATGAGACTGCTGTATACTGGATTATAAATAATGTTACTGTTCTTTGTGCCTTAATTCATTAGGGAATATATACTGCTTGTCATCCTTCCCACTGTAGTGAACCTTACATTCCTCAGTTATTGCTTTTGCACATCCTTTCTTGCGCATTTCAGAGACACCTCACTTGGACACCAGCCGCACATTTGTCACCTCCACCCCGGTGTCTACAAGCAGTGGAAGGTACAGTATTTTCTGTCGCTCTCATTGCTATGTGTCTTGGGCAGTGAGCTTGGCGGAGCCCGTTCCTCTCCAAGGCGTCAACCGCGGCCGAAGTCCATGAATACCGCCTGGCTCGCTCTTGCCCCGAGCTTGTGTCAGTGAGCCTCGCCTGTCTTGGTTGACTGCATCCTCTTTCGATATATATACATCTCTCTCTCTCTCTCTCTCTCTCTCTCTCTCTCTCTCTATATATATATATATATATATATATATATATATATATATATATATATATATGTGTGTGTGTGTGTATGTATATATATATATATATATATATATATATATATATATATATATATATATATATAAAGAGAGACACACACACACAAATATATATATATATATATATATATATATATATATATATATATATATATATATGTATATATATATATACATATATATATATATATATATATATATATATATATATATATATATATATATACATATATATATATATATATGTGTGTGTGTGTGTGTGTGTGTATGTATGTATGTGTGTGTGTATGTATGTATGTATGTATGTATGTATGTATACATACATGTACATGTACATATACATATACATATGCATATACATACATATATATATTTATATATATAAATATATATAGAGAGAAAGAGAAAGAGAAAGAGAGAGAGAGAGAGAGAAAGAGAAAGAGAGAGAGTTAGAGAGAGAGAGAAAGAGAGAAAGAGAGAGAGAGATGAGTGTATTTGCGTGTGTTCGAGTGTGTGCGTGTGGCCACTGGCCGTATGTATGAATCTAAATCCATCATTTATGAATACACAGGTAACTTCCTCGCCCGCCTACATTTCCCGGCCGCTCATTAATCAGGCGAAATCCAGATTAATGAACCCGAGTTCATTTGTCACGTCGACCAACTGCGCGTCACAGCTCATCATTAAAAGCTCAACGACATTCCTCAGTGAACAGGTGCGGCTTTCATACTTTAGCGTCTGCTCAGAAGGTTAACGCGCTGTGATTGATATACTCCTCGCGTTGCTTCTTTGTGTGTAGAGTCCAGGAGAGAGCATGGAGGATTATTGGGTAATAATTGAAATGTGTATACCATGGGAGGTCATGTAGAGTATTTGTTTACATACATGGACACTTATGTTGCCATGCATGGACACTTATTGTTTATGCTTGCACTATGGCGAATATCTTCTATCCTACATACAGACTTACCGTATACCTGTTCCTAAAACCCATTTCTATCACTGGTTATATGCTGAAAAAATTAGTTAGCCCTTTCCGTAAAATTGCATTTAATTTACCATTCATCTTCATAAAGGCAATCACATACAGTTGTAATAAGTTTCCTTTCATCAACCTAATACTCTTTGCAAGTTATCATGGTGACAAAAATATCCGGCGCCTTATATATATAGACTTTTATCCCAAACTAAGTCCATTTTCTTGATATTGCATATTTCAGGATTGCAATATTTTAATAATACACATTGTAATAAATCTCGTTAAAACAGGTCGCCATTTTAAGTTGTCATTAGACTAAAAATATACTTATTTTAAAGTATATTTTTATAATTTGGAGATATTTATCTCTGCATTGTCTGGATAAACCCGTTCAGACTGGATATATGTAACAGATATGTGTATAACAACATACTGTAATATATGATGTATCATGACACTACAATGAATAAGTGAAATTAATCGTCGTGTGCAGAAAAAGTATGAATGAAAATAAAGAATTTCACGTAAAGTTATTCATTCTCAGCAAGGCCTTAGAAAATATCAACTGAGATTTTCCACATATTCTCCACTTTCGTGTGTCTCTGCACCAGGAATGTGAAAAACATATTTATCTAGGACTGGGTTAGTAGCTAGTGTTCTGAATGGAATGTAAATTTACTTAACCCGTATGCCTAAAGGTCGAAGGATTATTTCAGGCTGTTTGAGGCAATCCTCTTTGGTCAGTGTTGGTCGATGGAGTAAATGGTGTTCTGGAGAGTGTCTGCTTGACCAAAGAACATTCCTTGAACATACTTTAACATTGGTGAACGATGAACAATTTGATATGATAACATGCCTAAGACTGAACTTCGTAATTTTACACGCAAGAGCATTCGCAAATCAGGAATTCTAACTAAAAGTGTATCTGAAGAAAAAAAATGAATATACTTGTAAATAAAATAAACAGATTGTTATTAAGGCAATAACAAGGCATTT
>BOPN01000795.1:287500-310000 GCA_017312705.2 Penaeus japonicus
TGTATGATTGGATTGGTGGATGATTGGATAGATGATTGATTGGATGGATTGACGGATGGTTTGATGGATGGGTGGATGATTGGATAGACGGATGGTTTGATGGATGGATAGATGATTGGATAGATGGATGAATAATTGGATGGATGGATGAGTGGATGGATGGATGGGTGGATGTATGGATGGATAATAAGGATGATAACAAAAATGATAATGATAATAATGATGATAATATAGACAATAATGATAATCATAATAATGATAATCATCATGATCATGAGGATAGTAATGATAATGACAAAAGTGATAATGATGACAATAGTATTAGCAATGATAATCGTAATGGTAGTAATAGTATCAAATATAGTAATGATAATTATGATCATAATAATTGAAATATTTACGATGATCATGACAATGGTAATAATGTAGCTACTACAGCTAATAATGATAACAACGAAGATAATGATAAAGGGAATGATAGTCATAATAAAGATAATGTCAATAATGATAATATACTAATATCAACAACAATCATGATTATGATGATAAGGATAATGATGATGAAAATTATGAAAATGATAATAACAATGCTAGTTATAGTAGTGATAATGATGGTAAGAATGAAAATTATAATAATAATGATATTGATGATAGTAATAATAGCAATGCTAGTAATAATAATTGTGATGTTGACAATAATAGTGATAATGATAATAATGATAATGTTAATAATGATAATGATGATAGTAATAATGATAATCATAATAATTGTAATAATACCAATAAAAATAATTACCATTATAATGATAATAAGGACAATGAAAATAATGATAATGATAAAAATTATGATAATGATGATAATAACAACTATTAATAGCAATAATAGTGGTGATCATCATCACTATAAAAACAATGACATTAATGATAATGGTAATAATAAAAACAATAATGATAAAAAGATAATGATAATGGCAATAATGATAATGATAATGACAATAATAATAGTATTGATGATGATAACAACATCAATGACAATAATAGTAGTAAGAATACCAATATCAATAATGATGATAATGATAATAGTAATAATGATAATTATAATGACAATAGTAATAATGATAATAACGATAATACTGATAATAATGATAATAACATTAATGATAATCATTAGAATATGATTATGATAATAACGATAATAACAATAATTATCATAATGGTAATGATAAGGATGATGATAACAATGATGATAATATTTGTAATAACAAGATAATGATAAGAGGAAGAATGATAATGATAATATCAATAATAATGATTATCATAACAGTGATGATGACGACAATAGTAACAGTAATGATAGGAATAATAGCCATAATGAAAATAATGATAATCGTAGTAGAAATGATAATAATGATCATGATTTTTATTATGATGATGATAAAGGTGATAAGAAGAATAGTAATAATGATGATAATCTCAGTGATATATAATAATAATAATCACAATGATGATGATAATATTGATAACAATAATAATAATGATGATAATAATAATAATAATAATGATAATAATAATAATAATAGTAATGATAATAATGATAAGGATAATGATAATAATGATAAGGATAATGATAATTATAGTAATGATAATAATTATAATGATATTGATGATAATGTTAATGATGATAATAATGACAAAATAATAATTAGGGTAATAATGATCATAGCTATGATCATACCATCGATGATGACAATAATGATGATATTAGTGTTAATGATAAGAATTATAATGATAATAATGATAATAATAATGGTAGTAATGATGATGATAATTATAATGATGAGGAGGAGGATGAAGAAGAGGAGGGCAATAAAAACAATAATGATGATAGTAATGATGAATGATGCTATTTCTACTAATCACAACAGTAATGATAGTAATGTCAATAATGATGATAATAACAATGATGATAATGATAGTGATAATAGAAATGATAATAATAATGACAGTAATACCAATTATGATAATAATGATCATGATAACCAGGATAATTATAAAAATAATGATAATAATAATGATAATGATAATAATCATTATTATAATAATAATAATGACGGTGACAATAAAATTTATAATAAAGATAGTGATGATAATGATAATAAAGAACAGTAATTATAATAACAACGCTAATAATAAAGAAACCTGAAACCTGATTAAATTTTCTTAACAAAATCGCTTATGCAAATATACTTTTGAGATGATTTTAAACACATACAGTGGGGTGTTTAAGGTAGGTAAGTCATCGAGCACGAGTCGTTTCAGAAAAATAAAAAATCGCGTTTTCAAATTCGGGACAAAATGCAGAAAGTAAAAGTACAAAAATATACTCACAATGGCCGCAGATAAATTGCCTCGGTTGTCTCCTACACCAGGAGGTTTTTATTCTCTTGGAATTCGCCAAGAAAACTAATTCTACTACGTGATCTTAAACGGAAGAAAAGAGAAAGAGAGAAAGAAGCCCCTCTTTTTTCCCTTCTGTGTCGCTCAGCAGAAACGCTAAGACGAAGGCTGCAATGCGTGTGTTCTTGGCGAGAGCAAGAACACGAGTAATGCCAAAGACTCCTCGGCGTCGGGGGTGAAAGCCCTTCGAGAAGTAGAGATTACGCCCGCAGATTGTTGTACCTACAGACATTTCTCCCCCTTCAACACGCGACCTGCGGCTCTGTCGGAATATCAAGGCTGGAGATCTTTCCGAAAGAATGTTTCCGTGAGACCACTCGGTAGTTTCTTTAGATTTGTGTCGATGGTTGTGTTTATGAGGTAAACAATAGAATCTAGTTTGCATTGGGTTGGTAAGTGTGTGTTTATGTAAAGTATTTCTGCACGAACGTCACTTTTCTTTGAATAATGTATTTTGAAAACTATTTTTCTGCTTCTGGCATATAATATATTTGGAAATGTATTTTTTGGACACCGCCGTTGCGGCTTTTCTGATCACTCGCATGGAAATACTCCGGGGAATTCCTTATCTATTTATGACATTTCCTAATTTGTTTACCATTCGTTAACGGCAGTGCTGGGCTGCTAATGGGGGATATTTTGGTGAGAGAGTATGATTATCTTCCCTTTATATCATATTATTTTTGCTGTCCTAACTCTCCTACATTCCTGGCTGAAATACATGTCTAGATTGAAATAGAATAGCTTTCGTTTCCCAAAGGTTTAGAACAAGCCACTAGATAATGAGAGGCAGAGTAACTACTACACTGTAATATGGTTAACATAATACGTTCCTTTCTAATGGTTCTTTATCTGATTCCTAACACGCACATCATTAATTACAAACTCCTTTTGTTCTTTCTTTCCGTCGTGGGACACACACACCTGATAAGTAACCAAAACAATCACGGCACAAAACTACATATACCTTGACTTCGAAAATCACATGAAATATGCCCTCCTACTATGTTTTTGATGTATTGCGCAACCGCTAGGCATATTGTGATTTTTGACATATGAAAATTAAGAAACTGATAAATATGGCCATTCTAATAAATCACAAACTGCATAAATGAGTTAACTGGGAATTTAAGCATGATTAATTTCTAAATCAGTTTTGGGGTAACACTAGTCTTGACGCTGCACATACGTTCGTTTTCATATTTGTTTGTTTTTTGCTTTTCCTAGAGAGACATGCATATTGGTATATGTCCAGCTGTTCACTGTGTAAATTTATCCACATATGTATATCATTAGGCCCGTCGACAGAGGGTCAAATAGGGCGAAAAAGGAGAGAAAAAATCCCTTTTGTGTAGGTGGCATGTCATTTCCCAACCACTTCTGTATAGCGCAGCAGCGTCAGTAGGAGGCAAGGAAGACGAACTAAATTTGTTTTTACTCTGTGCTTTGTCAAAGCATTGATATCTCACGTCACGAAGGCATTCACTTCCATTATTCCCATACAACTGTAGAATGAAAGCCATTCCCGTTTCAGCAATCATTGCAGGTTCAGCAGATGCTTCCTTAAACACATCAATAACTTCTTGAAGATCTTCATGCTTCTCCAGCAGGCTCATGAACTTAGTTTCCCTTGTCTGTAAAAAGCAGAAATAGCATCAGCCCCACTAAACACATGCAAGGAAAGGATGTTGTCCTTGATGACTGATCCATATTTCATGGGACTGGTGTGTACAGTTTGTTTCCTGTATCTCCTTTGTCTAGTTTTGAGAAGAATATGTTTCTGTTTGATCCAGCCAAAGCTGTCAGAATTGCCAAACGGCCTACATCTTCTCCTACTGTAGTTACTGATTCTCTTGGTGTATTTTATAATAGCAGTATTAACCATCAGTGTGTCTGCATCTTCAATAGCTTGTATTATAGTGAATCCCTCTGTGATCAGCTTAGCGAGGAGCATGTTGATGTGGCCACTCTTATTTCTCTCATTTGAAAGAAATTTACTTTGACTTGTTATCGCTGGCAATTTCATCAGACATGGTGTCTCTGTTAGAACAAATAACTCAACGAGCACTTTCAGCACAGTATGTACTTTTTTCTTCTAGATTTTCTGGATATCCTTCGAAGACAATAATAACATTTTCCTTGTAGTGCTTCTTTACATATTCAGCAAACCAGTTCAAGATTGTTGAAAAGTGTTGAACCCATCAATGGTACAAATTTTTACATCAGCAGTGTCGAATACAAATTGTGTATTTGAGTCAGTTTGAGCCTCCCTGTTTGGATGCTGCAAAGCTGATACTTGAAAGAGTGCTGCCTCGGCATAGGAAGCACACAATCCTAATGAAGAGAGAATATTCAGTAGATGCTTAAACCATAGTTTTCCTAAGAAGAACAACAAGGCCTATTTGTAATGGTGATCTAAAAGAATTGTGTCTGATTGCTGTTAGGATAGCATAGGACACTTCTCCCATTTGTTTTTATCTCCTTTCTTTTTCTTCAGATTCCAAATCAGTCAGGAATTTATCTGGTGGTCGATACTGGTCCGTCTCATATAAATGTGAACTCACATCTTCAGCAGTTATTTTTGCAGCAATGACTACTATGCGAAGCCCCTCTGCTTTCTCATCGTTCCTTCTTTGTTTTCCATCAAGCTCCAGTCAATTATACACATATGTGTGTGTCTGTATGTGTGTATGTGTGTGTATGTGTGTGTGTGTATATATATATATATATATATATATATATATATATATATATTTTTGTGTATGTGTGTGTGTATGTGCGTGTGTGTGTGTTGTATTATGATTAGGGTATATTATACAAGTATTTCTTTGCTAATCTTTAGCAGAGTTTGTCCTGACACGCCTAAAATATCAGGTTTTTAGTTTTGGATTCGGCAAAAGAGTAAATTCGTAAGAGATTATTTTTATGCTATTTTCCTCATTGAGAAACGTCCTCTCTTTGCCATAAGCCAGTCATGAAAAGGAAGAGGGAAAAATCTAGATATTCTCTGAGATTTACTTCTGTACATCGTTATGAAACCCTGAGTCAGTTCGCCAAACGTCCCCTTTGGAAACCTTCTGGGCTCATCATGCTTCGTAAGTGAAAAAGCGACTTAACGATTGCATTGTAGTTGTTTGACTTCAGTTCGAATGTCGGGATGTTTGACTTTGTGCCTGCTAAGAAAAGAAAAGAAAAAAAAAGGCTTTTTATCACAGACTCTTGTCTTGTCACTCATTAAAAGAATATGCTCTAATGCTCAGCTTTCAAACACTCAGACACGCCGATCATGCGTCTCTCTATATATACGTACCTTTTCTATACATAAATCTATATATATGCCGTGTGCGTGTGTGTGTATGTGTGTGTGTGTGTGTATATATATATATATGTATATGTATACACACACACACACACAGTACAAGGGTTACCCGCGGTCGCCAGTTACCAGCAGTATCCGGTTTAAATGCACTCCCATGGCACGCGATCCAAACCAAAACTCTTCCCTGCAAAGTCGCAGGAAAAGCACACCCTTGAGCCGCGCACTCGAGTTCACTTTACTTGGCCATGTACCAAGAGGAAATTCTAAATCGGTCTGGCCTAGTCTTCCTTCATTTTAAAAAGCTATACTTGTTACAATTGAAGGAAAGGCAGGTGTGTAAGGGAATGACTCTACAAATCAAAATATGTGATTAACTTTTTTTATGGATTTGGTACCACAATATCAAAACATGCCAAATACATTATCTTGGTTCGTGGCATTATTCATTCTCGTTTATTCTTTTCCTTCATTATTCTAATCTTTCTTCTCGCTCTCCGCCATCTATATTTACTGCATTCATTATGTTAACCAACCGCCTCCTTCCTTTTCGAGTTCCTTTTAAAACTACCATCGACATTTCTAACTACATCCAGAGACCCGTGGACACAGTTGGGGGCCACTGATCATCCTTAGGTTTGTGATTTGTTAAGTTTATGGTCAATGTTAAACAGATTATCAATTATACAAGTTATCGATAAAATAAACTGTTTATCACTCCTTCCTGAAATCCTGTAACAGACTCAAAAGTTTCTTTTTTTCTTGTTTTCACATGTTTTGTATATGGTTAAAGTTGCCAGAAACTTATTTCTTATTTGCGAGGGAGTGATGACCAGGCTCATATATCATGCTTCAGTTATCCCTTTTATTCTGAAATCGATAATTATATATTCGCTTTTTATGCACTACTGAAAAAGCAATTCCACCATATAATTATATCCGATAACGCAGCAACATCTAAGCCTTGGTATTTCAGTGAGTATTTACGTGTGTAGAAAATGAGTTATTAATAGTTGAATAATTAATTTATATTCATTATGATACGAGACATCAGGGTAGAACTGAGAAATGTTCCAGTGTATTCCCTAATATATGATAACCCAGCGCTATCTCAACTATAGTATTGTAAGCGACCATCCTTCTGTTTATATGAAAGGTTGCCAGGTTGTAATATTTTTTCCTGATAACACATGTAGTTTACTGGATTACTTGACATTTTTATCAATCACAAGGTTTATATTTATGGCTTGCAGACCAGAGAGAATTATACTTGAGGAACGCCAATAGGTGAAAAGTGACTAGTTTTGGAAATTCACTTAAGTGTTGTTGTTGACTTTCAAAACTTCACTTTTTGATATAAAATCCACTTCAGATGATCAAAGGCACAGACGGAAATGATATTTCTTATGATACCACAGTGTAATTAACATTCGTGACAGAGCCAAGTTAAAGTGTGATTTTGCTTAATGTCTAGTATGTTAAGATTAATGCCTTTATTATTAGTTTTCAATGTAGACGGCGTGAGAAAAGACAAGGTAAATTACATTTGCCTTTTCTCTTACGCATGTGCTCTTATTTTCCCGGTAATTTCTCATGTTTTGTTCCTTTTAGCACAGTTTTCAGATTGATAAATGTCACCATGAATGTTGTCATGTTCAAATATCCATGGCTTGCTTTGGTTAGGTAGGTTATGCATTGGAATAAAGTATGATTATGGTTTCAAGGTGCAATATATGCAGGCAGCCCTTTAACAATAAACCTTACAGGACAAGCAGCTTTGTGAAAATCCCGTAAGACCACTACTCGGTTTAGTTTATTGGGACTGTCCCACAGAAGGGGGAGAAGTTTTATAATTGAAAATGTGTCTTTGATTTTTTTTTCTTGTTTGTGTACTATTATTGTGCATTGTTTATACCACAAATTTGCAATTTACATTAGTTTTCCCAACTCTGTGTGTGTGTGTGTGTGTGTGTGTGTGTGTGTGTGTCTGTGTGTCTGTGTCTGTGTGTCTGTTTCTGTGTAAAGGTAAATGTAACAAATAGGAAGAAATGTTTTATAAAATCCTCGTCACAGTTCAATGGCACTACCAATTTTTATATTGGTGAAGAGAATATAGAGTTATTATACAAAAAAAAGAAGCAGAAAATCTTGTCCGAGGAAAAATGAAGTTGAAAATTTTTCATAACATTTGGCAACATTTATATATTTTTCTAATTCTTGTTTTTGATTATTATTAACCCATTGTGAACAGGGATAGATTTGTTTGTCCAGTTTCCAAGATGGGTTTTATTTCATAGCAAGGCAGCTTCAGGCAACATACCTTGACTGTTTTAGTCACACATTGTAAAACTAGAGCCAGTTTTGTTTTGATTTTGTGTTTTATTTTATTGAGAGAATTATATGAAACTGTTGACTAAAATTGTAGTATGGGGTATTGCTGTTTTATAGGAGTACCAAAAGTAATTTTATTTTTTTGTATTTGTGTTCTGTCATGAATGAATACAAAACGTATATCCATCCATAATGAAGTTAACATGAAGAGGAAGGAAACCACTGCTTATGGCTGAGTGCCACTGTAAGATGCATCCCTACTGGCACAGGGGCACATTGTAGACACTAGGCATGGTTTAAAGTCACCTTCCTCTTCTTGCTTTGCCTGCACATCCTTCATCGGTGATACTTAAGAACAAGAGGTCAGTAATTTGCTGTGTGTCATAGTTCTCTAAAGATAGTACTTGCTAAGTACTTGCTAGAGACAGTGGATGGGTGCTATTCAAGGTTTTCTTTCCTGCTGGTGCCCAGAGAAATTGGTACCATCTATGTTTTAGATTTTAGTTGAAACAATTTTGCTTAACCCATTAGAGCTGGTTGACGTGATAGCACGTATTGTGGTTTTCGCGTCAGATGCCCGTGACGAGCTATGAGGGGAAGCCGTGTGCTCGGGTAGAGCGAGCGGGCAGCCCAGGCTCGCGGCTTGTGCGTCCGAGAATCTCAAGGCATTAGGCTTATGCATTCAAGAACCCCGGTATTGCGACCGTGCAAAGCTGGAACGGCCCTGGCGTGAATGGGTTAATATTGTAGCCAATTGTCATTATCGCTCATTATTCATGGCACGATAAAATAACAGTGATCCAAAATCCCCAAATGTCAGGCCAAAGCTCCTAATTCATGTATGTCATGACACCCATCCGCAATGGATTTAAAAATCCCCCTTTATCTGTGTAATAATATTTCTTGAAGACATGTCAGTTGAGTTGTATTAAATTAACCTATTGCACATAGGTGTCATGAGATACATGATACATGCATAGGGTTTTGGCCTCACGGGTGGTGTCATAATGTCCATAGTGATAGTCGTCATGCCATATTTAATGTTGAGGGAGAGTGGACTATGAGTATTAACTCTATTTGATGAGTGATGAGGTAAATTTCAAAATTTATTATTTTAAATGCCATAATATTAAGCAAAATGGGTTTCACCTAAAATGTAAAACATAGATGGCACCACTTTCTCTGAGCACCAGCAGGAAAGGATGGCACCCATCCATCCTCTAGCAAGTACTATCTTCAGGGAACGATGACACACAGCAACATGCTGTGTGTCATCGGATGTGCAAGTATAATGAGAAGAGGAAAGTGACTCAAACCATGCCCAATATCTACAATTTGCCCCTGTGGCAGTAAGGCTGCCTTGTACTGTGGCACTCACAATCATAAGCACAAGTTTCCTTCCTCTTCCCCATATATTCATATTATCATCATCGTGGATGGTTATTTGTGTACTGTCGTGAACAAATATGAAAAAATAAAGTTGCTTTTTGTCATCTTATAAACTTGCAACACTTCTATCATATAAAGAAAATAATGAGCTGATATAAACTTATGTCATGATTCTAGTTAACTGCAACATTGACAGAGCTTGTCATATGACTGATGTCTCATAATACAGTATAATGCAAAATAATCATGAACACTAAAATAACTTTCGTTGAGTGAGTGAGAGTAGGAAAAGTCGTGATATGTGAAGTTGCCTCAGTCTAAAATAAAATACATCTGGGGTACAGTGTAGGTGGCACTGGTGCCTGTCATGGGGACTGGGCGAGCAAATATATCCCCATCTGCAATGGGTTGATACAAGAAAATTGATACAAGAAAATAACTAATACATCTTACTAATTTTCTTGTATATTTTCTCTCTTTGAATTATGAGATTTAATTGATAAGGCAAACTAACTAAAGTCACGTATGCAGAAAGCTGAGGTAAGCCTACAGTCACTTATCAAAGACACATCTCTGGTGTCTCAAGCAACTACCTAGGCCTATATACATTTTGTATATATACCAAGGCCTATATACATCATATATATTCCAGTAAGATGAAGCATGTAGACCTCCCAGGTGATTGTTAAGAAATAAGCAATCCAAGCTCTTATTTTGCTAGAAAATATATGATGGATGTTTGATGGCCCTTGCAAGAGCCTGGTAGCACAGATGCATTGTGGTCTGAGGATGCAGTCCTAGGTTCCAAAATCACAAAGATTAGGGACTGAAAGGCGACCCACTAGCATTTCTATGGTATGAGAGACTGCAATTGTTGTTGGTAAAAGGCAAGGCAGTGTAATTTAGAGTTAAGAGGAAATCATTTTGACCTTTAGAAGTTCTGAAATTATTTACTGGTTATGTCTTGAATAAGAAATTCCTTTAAGAAGATGGCAGTGACTTGTGATTTTGATTAAAAATTCTCAAGATCAAATTGGCCAAGTACACAAAACATATGTGTTCACTATAACTATGTAAAGAAAGTCAAACTTTGAGTATACTATACAGTGGGACCTCTAAATCCAAACTTAATTCATTCCAGCTGAAATTCGGATAGGGAAATGTTCAGAATTCGAAACTATTTTCTTCATAGGAAATCATAGAAAGTGAATTAATCCATTTGTGGGCCCCCAGAACTCATTATTTAGACACATTTAACTGCAAATATACATGATTCAAGGTAAAAATAAGATGAGCAATTGCCCCAAGTATCAGATAATGATAATGATAATAACATGAAATAATTGTAGTAGCATGAAAATAACTGCATTTACCTTAGTAGAGAGTTCTGATAGTGCAAGTGGAGGTTGGAAAGAGGGAAGGAAAGATGTGATTGCAAAGGAAATATGAACGATGCTAATACTATGTTGGCGATCCGGTTATAGAAATACATTCAGAATTAACCCCTTGCCGACGGGGGATAGATTTGCTTACACAGGCTCCAGGATGAGTTTTATTTCTGATCAAGGCAGCTTCTGCAACATAATTTGATTTTTCCCACTCCCTTTTAGTCACTCATTGTAGAGCTAGAGACATTTTTGTGTTTTGTTTTGTTTTTGTGTGTTTTACTGTTTTTAGAAATTTATATCTGTCATATCACAGGCTCCATCAATTCTGCAGTTGACTAAAATTGTAGTTCAGGGTCCATATCAACTCATTTTTTTCTTTATACTCAATATGATAGAAGTATTACTGTTTTAGGGGGGACAAAAAGCAACTTTATTTTTTCGTATTTCTGTGCTGTCACGAACAAACACGAAACTTATAACCATCCAAAATGAAGAGGTAGGGAAGAGGAAGGAAACTTGTGCTTTTAACAGTGAGTGCCAGAATAAAAGGCATCCCTACTGGCACAGGGGCACATTGTAGGCATTGGGCATGGTGTAAGTCACCTTCCTCCTCTCGTTCTGCCTGCACATCTTTCATCTGCGGTACTTTAGAGCAAGAGGTCGGCAACTTGCGATGTGCCATCCCTCTTTAGAGATAGTGTTTGCTAGAGACTGTAGATGGGTGCCATTCAAGGCTCTTTCTCCTGCTGGTGCTAGAAGAAAGTGGTGCCATCTAGGTTTTGGAAGTGAGTTGAAACCCATTTTGCTTATTCCCGCCGGCACTGTTTCGTCTTTGCATGGCTGCAATGCTGGGGCTCTCGAACGCATAGGCCTAAATCAATTATACGATTGACAGCACATGCCAGCACCCGGCACTATGCATATTACATAATCGCCGTCTGTGGACGGCGGCCGGCGGTATCGGGTTAAATACAACATTTTCTTAAACTCACAGTTCAGAATTAGAGTCGTTTGAAAAGAGTGGCATTTGGAAATAGGAGGCACAACCGGAATAGTAGTAAAGACTGTCCTAATATTTTCATCACCATCATTTTTTTTTTTTTTTTTTCCATTTTCTCATCCTTAATTCATATATTTTATAATTTATTATGTGACCCTGTGTCTCAGTTGTCAGATTTTTATATCATTTCAACATATATATTAATGTAATCCTTAGCAGTTATTGATCTATTTACTCTCAGTGAATGAATGTCTACTTTCTCAAATTTCTTCATATTTATTTATTTAAGTTACCTTGGCACATATTGATTACTGTGATAATTTCAGATCACAATGAATTAAGTTGCATACGAGAGTGGACACAAAGCAGCATAAAATGCCTGATGATATTGTACAGAGTGCAGAAACAAGAAAAGGAAACAAGGATGCAGGAATTGACAAGAACTTTGCAGCTATGGAATCCAAAACTGTACACAATAACAGGACGCCCTCCAAGGAAAATATGGTCCCCAAGGAGGAAGAGAAGCAGGGGGTGGATCAGGGGAAAAGGATGCGCAGCCAAAGAAAGAGGAAGCGACTAGAAAACTACAAATATTACTGTGATGACAGTGATAACATGGACCTTTCTGATGACTCAAGTAGTCAAGAGTACAAGCCCTCTGAGGAAGAGAGAGATGAGGATGAGAGGGTCAACAGTGCAAAGAGAAGAAAGAGTATGGCTGGCGGTAAGACAATCATGAAACCTCCGAGGAAGGTAGCTGAGAAGAGCAAGCCAGTCCAGAAGAGACGTATGAAGGCTAAAGTGGCGACATTGAAAGACACAAGCACGAGAACCAATTTGGACATGCCAAACATCTTTAACGAAGGCACAAGTTCTCCACCAGTAGAAATGGTTAGGAAAAAGAAGGGTAAAGGGATTTCAGCCAAGAGAAAAATAGCAGTGAGTGACAGAGAAGATTCAGAGAAAGCAAATGATACTGCTGAAGAAGAAGATGAGTCCAGAGTCATCAGTACTGGCAAAAATAACGTTCTAAAGTTGTCCAACAAAGGTTCTAAATATGGCCAGCCTTACTCCATTACGGGTAAGTGATTTTCATCATCTCTGTAGTTTTTGATATTTAATAGAAAGTTTTATTTTGTTTTTGTTTTTTGTTTCACTACCACTGTTTTCATTATTTATTTACACTAAATCTCTCCTTAGCTTAAGGACATTCCTTTTAATCTTTACAGGGAGTTGGTACATTGCTTCAGGCTATTTGGAGGACCTGTTGGAGCTCCTACATCAGTTTGAAAATGAGGAAAGCTGGAGATTTTCAGCTTTTTCTTCATGCTGGAAAGGAATGAAGTTTTCCCTCATATATAGGTAGTGTATGCACTTGCCTGTATTTTGATGTCCTTTTTCATATGAAAAGCTCTATGTATTTAATATTAGTATTTACATTTGCATTTGATATGGTAGATATGAGGAGTTGAGGTGTAGAAAGGAAAGAATGATTATGATAATGTAGAGTTTTATGTAATATATTTTTATATAAAAGAAATGAATGTGGTGATCTGAAGCTCTGCTTAGATACTCAGATATTTTCTGACTTACTTAATTTGCATTTCTCAGGTAGTACTGAAGTAGCCTTTATGAAAGTGTATGCAGTACTTTATACCTTCTCTCTGCAGTTGCCCAAGTACCCACAGAAAAAGAGAGTGAAAAAAATGTATAAATGTGTGATTGTCCTCATTAGGAAATTAGGCATTAGGAAACTTGAGTAACCCTATTGTACTCTACAAAGTTATTACTGATGATAAATATAGTGTGTGTGTGTGTGTGTGTGTGTGTGTGTGTGTGTGTGTATGTATGTATGTGTGTGAGTGAGTGAGTTGGGGGGGTGGGGGTATGTGGGTGTTCTTATGGGTACACAATAAGATATAATCCTTTCTGCGAACTGACATAAAACCCTAGCATTTGTGTTTTTATCTTCCCCTTTCACCCACAGGGGCCGTCAGAGTTTCAAAGAGTTGCTGGAGTTTTCAGAAGAAGTTGCCGACATCACCAAGCGATTCCTAACCCCTTCCCAGAAGACGAAGATGAGAGTGGGGGCTCTCTATACCTTATATGGTATTTATTATAAGCATCCAATGAGGTAAGAATAATAAGTCCCTTCATGTCTTGTTTAGAACTTTTATGATATATTGAAAGGAAAGAATGAGTCAGTTGTTTTATTGTTGACTGTTTATGTGTGTGTTATATGTGACAGACTAATGGCACACATTGATATTGAAAGATTATTTATCTTTTATGAAACAAGAGTGTTTGAAAATATTGAATTTTTGATAATTATTCTCACTATTACAATCCCAGGCAGTTCTTTAAGATTCGTCTCGTGAAGGAGGAGTATTATCACCTAAAAGATTTGATTGAGCCCTTCCGTTACAAGGCAGAGAATCCAGACCCGGCTATCATTTTCCGCACTATGGAGATAGATGGCGTCTTCCATCATACTGCTACTGCATATGAAGTAAGTAAGATGAATTGAGAAAGATAATTCATTGATGAAATGAGTAAGTAATAGCAGAGCAATAATACATTATTAAAGTCAGCATCAATTTTGGCTTTGGCATTGTCCTTGATTTGAAGGGGGGGAAAAAAATAAAAAAAAATTAGCATCCTGTAGAATCAAATGGGTGAAAATCCCTCCGAGAGGCACAGCACAGCATTGCAAGAGACCCCACACATGGAGGCTGCATGCGCTTGTTATCTTCACGGTGGGAGCAGCATCAGGCAACTAATGTGCCCGGCATGAATGGGTTAACCCTGATTTTATTCATAATCAGTGAAGCATATTTTTATCATGTTCTGTGACTTATTTTTACCTTATCTGAGAAACTACACATTATTCAAGGTTCAGACAATGACACCATAGAATTCAGAGTGGCTTGTATGTATCAGAAAACCACTACACTATAATTAAATCAAAGAACCTAAAAATGACTTAATTGCAGTTGCTGCAGAGGCAGGTTTAAATCTGATTTAGTTTTTAAAATCTCATATGAATTATATAAATCAACTTTTATATTGTTATTTGTTTTAACCTGATTCTCTTTAAAACCCTGAAAGTCATGTTATTCTTTGCTTTGTGATTGCATGTAAAGGAAGTAGAAAAAAATAGTGGAGAATGAATTAAATGGATAAGAACATAAACCTTCATATAGATTGATAAAGAAATGCTTTCTGTTGTACTTCTAATGCATGTGATATGATAAAGAAATAAAATCAATAATTAAATGAGTGATGATAGAGAAAAGCAGTAAGATAGTTAGCCGTCTGGTTAGCTCATTGGTAGTGTGTCGACTTCACATTCCCGTGGTCGGCAGATCGAGTCCTGTCCAAGCTCGTGAGCTTCCACTGACGTAGCTGGGCACTGCGTTGGGTAAGGACCAAGCTCAGATCGAGTCAACACTCGTTGGCACATTCTCTCACGAGTCAGCACACGCTGACACAGACGGGCTCGTGTCACTGCATACAAGCCCGGCGTAGCATATGCTCAGCAAATCTGGCTTATCCTTATCCTTAGTAGGATAGTTTATGAAGTTAAGCCTTTTGTTACACTGGAAGAGAAAAATAGTGTGAATGAAGAGGAAAAACATTATACAAATTAAGAATACAAAAATTTTCATTGCGCTCTTACTATATATAAAGTAAATAAGAAAAAGTAATGTAAATGATTATGTATAAATAAATGAAGGAAATGATTGGATGAATAAATAGCAGTGAGCACTCTGGAAAAACATCAGGACTGTTTCTAGATATTATGAAAAATATCCTAGGCCACAAGTATGTAATATCAGAAAGTAATCCAACTTTAAGAGTTTAAATGTTTTCTTGAAATACGTAAAAGCAAAGGTAAATGTTATGATTAACAGCTTCCTATTTTTGTCCAGCTAAAGACATCAGAGAATGCTTTTCAAGATGTAACATCCCTTGTGGGTATAGTGTGATAGTGTCTCATTCAAGCATAATGTTGTCTAGACCTATGTGAGGAGAGAGACATTTGAAAATGCTGCCAAATGTTACTGTGATATAGTTATTGTCTTATGAAAATTGCATTAGACGTTTATTTCTTTCGTTTACATGTCACTGTATACTTGATGATATTATCGAACATTATTGTCTTCCTTTCATGTAATGTATAGCACAAGAATGTATTGTTTTCTACATGTTATACTTGCTGTTTCACTCATGTAATGTTGGAACCGGAGGCTTTTTTGTTGTTACACGAGAGACAACGGCAGCAATGAGACCCTCTCTTTATTTTGTGCTCCAGCTCATTATTAAAGTACTTGCATATTACTCAACAGTGTGTTTACTTCAAGCCCTCGATTGTGCATTCATGGACTATAGCAGGTAGAAGTGACAACCCTTAATAACATCCCTAAAGAGGAAGAAATTATTACAGTTCAGTTGTGCCCAACCATTTACCTTTGCACTTTCCAGATGTGCTTGGACTTCCAATCTGCCGAACGTGAGGAAGTTGGCCTAAAGTATGAGCTGCAGCATATTGCCACCACATCTGCAGTTACCCTTGCCATGCCCATGGATGTCCTTGAAACAGACGATGCTCTGATGCAACATTATGATGCGCTCAAGTCTACTGTCTTAAGTAAGGCCGCTTCCCTTGGTAACATGCACATTTTTTTATTTTTTCCTACGGTATTGATTATTTATTTCGTGTTCTCCTTTCCTTTTCTTCTATTCCTCTCTCTCTCTATCTATTTATCTATCTATTTATCTATGTATCTGTCTCATTTAACCCAATGATACCAGGCTATCTGTTGGCTTGAGTGGACTACATTGCAAGGATACAATTTTTGTTTCTAGCTACTGTGCCAAGTGCTCCACTGACTGCTTGCCATGCTCCTGGCCAGTCACATAGCCTTTTACTCTTATTTATTCCTTTGTTTGCTTTGTAGGTGCCTCAATTTTTGTATCAGATTTTGTCTCATTATGTTGAGCTTGCTTGCTTGCTTTTTTTTTTGGGGGGGGGAGCATTTTTGCAACTATATCTTTATTTCACATTTACTCATTTTACACATTTACTTATTTTATGGAAGAGCTTTTTTCTTGCTTGTGAGTTTATCAAGATTGTTAGACATTTTTGTAAAGAGGAAAATAGGGTTTTGTTACTTTTTCAAAACTTTGTTATGAACAGTAAGATGATAATGTATGTAAATTCTATGTAAATACATATGTGGGGGGATAAAGAATTAGTTATACAATCATGAGAGGGTAGCAACACAGGCTGAGGCCAGTGTTCCCTTTACTCCAGCAGCAATTGGAGATCTGCTAAGTCAGCCAATTCAAGGAAGGGCTAAGCAGGAGAGGCTGACTATGATTATACAAACCTCAGGTGAGGTTTTACTACATAGGACAATTTCTCAAAAAGAAAAAAAAAAAATTAGGATGATTATAAATATCATTATCATTATTACTATAATACAATATCTGATCCACAATAGAAAGTGCATGATGTGTGAATGCAGGCGAGTGTAGTGGGGAGCTTATGTATACATTCACCCTAGTTTAATTGGGTTGATTATCTCTTTGTCCCTTTCATTGTCATCCTCATGGTTATGCCAATTTTCCTCACTTATTTTTTCCTTTTCCTTCTCCCTTCACTTATTGTTGTTTTTTGCTTCTGTATGTTAGAACTTCTTTAGATAAGGTCACTCTTCAGGCCACAAAAAAGTCCCATATTTACTCATAATAAGCAAATAGCACTGCATTGTTGTATTTTCAACATCAAAATGTATTTGAAGTTGAGGTGATTATACATAGACTACATTACTGAAGGAGGCATAAGGAGGATTTGAATAAGTCTTTCAACTCCAGCAGATACGAAGACACCATCAGCAAAAGCAGTATCAATGGTCGACAGATCAGTCACATCAGAGGTAAAGAACGCTGTCCTGCAGTTGAAGGAGGATCTCTTAGTCGCTGTTGGCTTGAAGAATCAGGCTGAACCTGCCAGTGGAGCTCAACAGACAGACGGAATATCTGATATAGGTGAGCTCTTTCTTTAGGTTTTGGTTTCCAGGTTGTGCTTTGCTTAGTAATGTTAATGCTGAAATAGATGTAAAGGTATGAGATTTTTTAATCATTTTATGATACCCAGTAACTTGTAAGAATTCTCTAGGGTATGATAAAAAGCAACTTGTTTTATGCAATTTTTTATACATTTTATAAGATATGCTCAGGTTAGTTATGCAAGCCTTGTAGTCTGTGATAGAAAATTATTAATGCAGAAACTTGTTACAGGGAGACGACGATCTGAAGTCCGAAATAAAGCTGTCAGTGGAACCACAGCTGAAGGATACTTGAAGAGCCGAGGACTCGTTGCCAAAGAAAAATGCGGTGCTATCCTAACGACAGTTGAACATAACATCTGCAGGGGGAAGAGAAAACATAAGACTTATTGCGAATCCCCAAGAGAGGTTGAGGCTGCTAGCAATGAATGTGATGCAAACAAAATATCCCTCAGCAATATCAAGAAAAAAGCACCAAAATCATCCCGCAATACTGTCAAACCAATGCTGGTGGCAGATGAAAAGGTTATAAATTTCATGAAACCTCCATCAGCTGAGGTCACAAATGCTCCTTTGAGACCAATGAGATCCACAGAAGAAGTATACAAAGCCAGGAGAAACCAATATGAAGATCCACTGTCTAATGAAGAGGAAGTAGATGACCCGCCCGAGATGAGTGAAGGGGACAATTCATGTTGGGAGGACATATCCAGCCCGGATCACAAGAACATCAGTAGGAAACAAGACCTTGTTGAGATGCCCAAGGTGAAGAAACAGAGGAGAGGTAGGCAGAAAATCCTTTGCAAAGCAGTAGAAGAGGCCAAAGAGTATGAGAAGAAAAGGAGGAGTACATCTCAGTGTGGAAGACCAAGGGGGAGGCCAAGGAAGGACTCTATGACCCTGACCTCAAATTTCACACAAACAGATAAAGTTGTTCAGACACACGTCAACAGTCAGATTACAACTGAAACATCAGGCACATTGCCTCTTAAGACAGAAGAGAAACAAAGTAACAAGGGGAATGGTGTCAGGGATGACCTTGATAAAAATATTATCTTAAATGTACAGATATCCACTAATGACAACCATAACCAGTCAAAGAAGTTAAAGATCATGAAAGCTGATTGGAAAGCTATTTCTGAGGATGAAAAGAAGCTTTTTACATTAAAAAAGAAGGTACTTGGTATGATGTACCCAGAGAGAAAGATTACAGATGATGACATGAGAGATACTTACACTGAGATGACAGTTATGGAAATGCCTGTCAAAGAGGTAGAAAATGAAGATTCTTCAAAATCTCCTCTAAACATGCAAGGGCAAAATGAAGTCTATGGTAGCGCTGTCAAAAAAAAGGGAGTATTGATGATTCCAGTGAGAATGGGTGGCAAGGTACGTCTCCTTCCAATGCTAGGCTCTAAGAAGGAACAAGAAAAGGTCAGAGAATCACTCTCAAGAACTGACACCAATATCCCTCTTGACCCTGTGCAAGTTTGTAACATGTCTCTGGATCCTACATCAAGTGTGATTTTACCTAATCTTCAGAAAAATAGCTTACAGAATACAGATCCACTAGATTTACAACAAAAGGAAGTCTATCAGAAAACAGATTCAGTGATGGAATTAGGACCTCCATCCTCTGGGTTAGACCCTTTAAGCTTTGACCCACCCTATTTAGAAAGCCTCCCAATAAGGAAGAGGGAAGCCTCATATCAGCAAGTCACTCCCGAAATCACACCCATAAAACAAGAGATTAGAGATCATGATAGTAAGGAAAATGCCACAGTGAAACGTGAAAGAAGAGGCATAGCATATAGTGCAATGGATTTGCTTATGAGTGATGATGGCTGGAGAAGTGATGGAAGTACCGATGTACCCAAGGATTCAGATTTTCAAGCAGAAAATGTTTACCTTTCTGAAAGTCAAGTCACCAACAGTGATTCAACTTTAGGTTCTCATGACAAGTGTCCCTCACAAGAGACCCAAAAGATTTTAACAAGTACAAAGTCCAAAAAATCTTTGTCATGGGTGATGCATCCAGATGACCCTCGACCTAGCAGCCCACCATCTCAAGTACCTGCCCTGCCAATCATGCAGAATTTAAATACAATAGAGCAAGGACAGATGAGTAGATGCCCAGCACAAATACCTCCACAAAACATACATTGCCAACCTGTTACCATAACCATGCCTCCATTTGTTCCATGCCAGCAGATAGGCACAAGTCGTGCCTTTGTATCCTCCCGGGAAACATTTCAATGTGTAACTTTACTTGCACAAGAAGTACCAGGGAGTGTCTTCAAAACACAGTATTTAGTCAGACCTCAGAGTACAGAACAATCCTATAGTAATCCTGTGAGTGACATACCAATTCCATCAACTAGTGGTGACTATACAGAACTGCAGGAAACTCCTAACAATAATTTGATACAATTATCTACATGCAACAATAGTTCAGAAGAGCCACTGGATACTGTGAGATATTTTCCAGTGGTAGGTGAATCAGAGTATATGACAATTAATGATACACTAACAAAGATATCAGAACTTCCAAATATTGTACCGTCAGCAACGCAGTCCCCTTACTTCCATGAAAAATTAATAAGTACAAAGGACCCTGCAGAAAATGTGGAGGGTGGAGATGAGGAAAAGGTGGTAGAAAACATCCCTGTGTCAAATCAGTTACAGACACCCAGCCAGGTCTCTGGAGTCACTTCTTTCACCTCTCCCAGGGACGTAACCAGAGAAAACTATCTGCCAAGAGAGCCTGAAAACCAGAGTTGGAAGAAGATGCCTAGTCAGACCACATATAATTGTCAAAAGGAGAGCCAGAAATCCTGGAGCAGCCCTGTGTGTTCATTTTTGTTCTCGCCAAAATACAAACCTCTTTCTAAATTGAAGGAGACTGTTGGCATTGCTACCGGCACACCTGTTCAGGTAAAAACCAGGCCTCGAGTCCCGTTCGTTCTGAAGCATTCACTTGTTCAGAAAAGCAAAAGGAAGTTGGTTTAGTTACCCTTTTCTACTACTTTTATCATTTAACTTTTTTTAAAGGATAATGCTATTGCATTTGCAATTATTGTTTTCTAATTGTTAAAGATCTTATGTGATATATATTCAAAAATTTACCTTAAAATTCTGGAGAAATACTACTCTGCATTAACATTTTTTGAAAGAATATAGCTTTACTCTTCAGTTAATGTTTGTATGTTTTGCTCTTCATATTTCTTCCATTATGAAATTGAATAGATCACCACACTGCATGGAAGATCAGTATATGAAAGAAAAATTATATGTAATACCCCATTTTATATTTATGAATAGTGTTATAGAAACTTTTTCAATTCATTACTTTTTCACCAACACTCCATCTGGCTCCCTTCCATCCTTCATTCATTGAAACTCATTTTAAGACCAAAATTATACCATTTCCTAAGTCATGCATAATGCCAGGCAGTCATGCTCACTTCATAGAATCTGGCTTTATTACAATAAACGACATCTATCAGAATCCTTATCCAGTATGTGATTCATAAACTGTTAAACTTAATACTAAGAATATCTTGAAGGACCCTGGTAATCCCTAATCGCATTGAGAATATTGGCTGAAGAACATCAAGGAAGTAGTGTCCCCAAAATGTTTTTAAGCTGTTGGCTTTGTTCATTTTCTTTACATAAAGAGGCTTGGTCCCCAAAGAGTCAGTTACCAAGCCTACGTAACTGTTTTCTCCCATTCCATGACTTTTCGTTATGAGAAGTTTATCTGTTACTATTATCATTATCACATATTGTGATGATGATACTGATGTTAATAGGAACAGCATTACTATAATGGAAAAAATATATTGCATTTCCACTTTTAAATTGGTATTTTTTTCAAACCAGATATATTCAAGTAAAAAATGTTGCTGATGTGTTTACCAGAGTTGATTACAGGTATTATATGGTTCTATTAATAGTTCTTTTCTGTTTAGAAGTGATTTTATTCATTTGTAAAAGGTTTACTCTATTTAGCCTGTAAGTAAATATTTTCTTTCTATTTTTGTATAATTACTACAGAATATTTACAAGAAAATTGGTTATTATGAAGATTGCAGGTATTTCCACATCGGAAATATTAGTTGTATGGATCTGATTTTTGTATAGAAAATTATACTTTTATATTAAACGGAAGTCTATAAGAACGAAGTATTAGTGCCCTTACCTAACGTCAGTCGAGTCTTCGGACTTGATCTCTGTGTCTTATAGAAATAAGATTAAAACGTGATACACGTTTGCCCTCCCTCGCCATGAGATCCTCATTTACACTGAAAGGTACGTCAGTCGATTAGCAGGTACAGTACAGTTGACTATATTGTCATTGAGTAAAAATTATAATACCTCGCTCATTTCCACTACTTTTTAGTTATATATGAGTGGGACTCACAATATCGAAAGAACTTGATATCAAATATTCAGTAATTTACTTTATTTTGCTAGGTCGGACATACAATGAAGATCAGTTTGAGAGACTGTGTGATACGTTTTACCGCCAGATCGTAGCCAGTC
>BOPN01000795.1:347500-352500 GCA_017312705.2 Penaeus japonicus
GTAGTGCTCAATCAACGCGGTAACCGTCAGACGACAGGGTTTAATTGTACCAATTTTTAATTTAGATTATCAGTCGTCTAGACCGATGATTGCAAACTCTCGCTGGTGACACATTACTTCACATTCTGCATAAAAATGAGGTATGATTATCAATACTAGATTTAGCCAGAACGTTCGAGCGGCCAGTGCGTGCCGTCGGGGGAGGGGGAGGGGGTAAGAATGGTCAAGTATATATGATACAGATATGATATTTACTTTAGTCACCTCTATGCCCATTCTCGCCATAGTGTATAATAACTTTTTTTCATAAACCCATAAATATGACACCCTTCAGTCAGGTCGGGACTGTTTGTTTATTGTGCTTCTAAGTTACCGCTCCCCCCCCCCCCCCTTGTGTGCAGGGAACGACCGGGGTTACCAGCCATTGGCGACGCAAGATTACATACTAAAGGCGTTACTGCCGCAAAACATGCAATGTGGTGAATTAGCCCCAAATATGCGCTCTACCTCAAAATGACATAGAACTAAATGTCATACTGAACCATAGTACATGTCGAAAATTGTCATATATAGAAAACTTTACAAACCAATCTGTTAAAAAAAAACAGACACTGAGTAATGTATGAATTGGAAAAAACCAAAATTATCATAAATAAAAAGATAAATTAACTAAAGATTGAAATAGAGCAAAAACAGTCATCATAAAAATAAATAAATAAATACTAAAAGAATAATAATAAAAAAAAACTATAACAAGGTAAATTCTCAAAAGCAAAACACGCTTAGTAATGCTATAAATAAAAGAACATTGCATGAAAGATAGAAATGACTTAGTCATGCAAAAACAAGAATTGCCGCACGCTCTCACTGGCCATTAGATGCATTTGAAAATATATTGACGTCAAAAATTATTATTATGTTCAATGAATAAAGATCGTTCTCGAAGTGACCTGCTTTCTAGGAATGACCTTGCGAGATGCTAGGTCATTCCTATACTGTAATTGTTTAGCTGCCGTGTTTGACATCAACCTTTGATTTATTATGCGGGGTTATGGAGCAATTTATACACCCATCACATAAACTGGTGGCCATGGCGGTACGGATCCATTCGCCTCACCCACATAAACTGGTGCCAACATGGGGTCGCGCCCGCCTCCTATTTGCGTAGACCGCTCGCTACGAATCTATTGTTTCTGTGCTTAAACTTCTGGCACGATTGGTAACAGAAATATTAGGACCTCGTTTCTTTATTTTTACACAATTTAAACATGCTTGTGGCTCTTCGTTCTATTTTCTCACTACGTTATATAATTAGTGATATCCGGAAAAGAACTTACTCCATTTAGGATAAAAAAGTATAGTAGCTATTAACTTTATATTAGATTTATTTTAATTCGTGAACCGCTCGCGCGTACTTAGATAATTCTTTATTATCCCACCACTTACGGTGATGGCTGAGACAATCTATCGCCACGTATATTATTGTCTGAGTGTATATTTGTGATTGTGAACCATGTCAGCAGTAAGAGGAACACGACCATTCAGAAAGTGAAGCTATCACCCCTCTCTTTCAGCAAGTCAATCTGAGGTTCTAGATACATTTATCTCCTGTGCTCCCCCCGCCCATAGCAATGACTTTTTTCCACTGTCTATCATAAAATCCCCCATCATTTTCCCCCGCCCTCCCTCCCTCGTGTTCTCATCTACTCTGACTTTGTTAATTAGTGATTTTTTTCTACAAATCGTCTTATTAATTTCGCTAAATAACTTTTCGATAACATTCGGTAACGTAATAATTTCACATCATTATTTTATGTCTTCCGATGTGTACGTTATTCGTTCTCTTTGCTATGCTACGAATATTTACCAAATATTATATTTTTCTCTTGCGTTGCTATTGTTCGCTCTTTAACGTTATTTACTCCCATTCAAATTCACAAAGTGACATTACTCTTTCAAACAAAGCCGATAAAATGACTATGTTTTGTCTACTTGTTTCATCACTTCATTCTATGCTTTGATTATCTTGCGCTTGTGCGAACTTCATTACAAGTACATTTTTCAATTTACAATGTCTGTTTCTTCTGTATGTTAGTTAATAACTGTAAAAAAAACATGTATTTTTAATAACCGTAAAAACATATCATTTTTATGGCAATAACTTCGAAATTTCTTACGTGGAATTCTTAATGTATGTGTGATTTCTCTTAAATGTTCGTTCCTATGCGAAAAGTAACATATATCGATTTTCTTCGAACAAAATATCTTTGTTAATTGAATGTCTCAAATTCGTCATTTGATCTCGTGCGATTATTTTCCTTTTCTTGAATATGATCTGTACTGCAATTTGTGCGTATAAATGTAATTCACTTTCTGTTTGCATTTATCATTTTGCTATATTATTATGAAAAATGTAACATATTTCTTTTATTTTTGTTTCACTATATATCTATTTAAATGTGTCTTCCATGTGAGCTGACCCCATTTGGACCCCCTGGCGGTTCCTTATGGTCAGTTCTGAACGTGAGACTGAAAAAAGTGTGTCACCTCAGGTGACCTTCCCTACCTTTCTGGTCAACTCTTGGCGTCATTTGTCATTTGAGATTCGATCAACGGTCACTACCTCCACGAACCACTGTAGCTTAAAAGACAAGATGTTAACATCGTTATGATAATATGTTATTTCCTAATTATTTTGCACTTTTCGCATATCTGATGCTTTAACAAAATATATTTTGAAATGAAAGTAGTTGAAGACAAGTTACTATTTCCATGTACATTAAATTAAGTTCGTTCACATCCCCCAAGATCACCGAAGCGCAACTTCACATACATATTCCTTTCAAGAGTACCGTCACGTCGCCTCTGGTTTGGGGACGAGGAAGACAGAGATAAAGGGGGGGGGGTCTGAGTTCCCTGGCCCCTCCTTTGAACCTTCTTGTGTATTCTTCTCCCTTTCTCCTCCCTCCCTTCGCCCCTCCCCTTCTCGTCGCTTGCGGGAAGGTCGGGTGGGAGGGAGGGAAGGAGGGAAGAGCTCCGTTGCCAACGCGAGGTTCTCTGATTTTTGTGTGTCACTAGGTCGGCTATGCATGTGCATTATGTTTTGACGTTGTTGTTTTTTTGTATCTTCATGTATTTATTTAATATGTCCTGTGCCTGGTAAATACACAGTAGTTTGTATGTGCGTATTAATATTTCGATTTCGAGAGGTCCGGAAGCATATACTATACATTCATAAGGTCTTGCCCAGGCGTGAACTTTGACCTCTCAAACGTGAACTAACCCCCCACCCCACCCCACCCCCTCACCTTTTCTTAAGGTGTGGCGGTCCTTACCCTCTCCCGAAATCGCAAGCCCCTGTCACCTATTATCAAGTGAAATGTTACTGTATAACATTCTAAAAGTGAGCCGAATATCGCTTCTATAATAAACGACTACGCTACATCAGCTATGAGGCCTCCACACGTGAATGATCTTCATGATATGCAGTTCTAGCCAAGCTGGGAGGCGACAGTGAGTGAAATGTAAAGAAATTAACGACAAAGAGAGTGCGGGTCCGATGGCAGACAGCCAAACCTCAACAGCCCTTCTCGCGCAGAGCAAATAATCCGAACCTGCATTAGCAAACTGACTTCAAAGAGTAAGGTTATCTTCCTAGAGTTTCTCAATCTAATAAAATGAACATCTACATATACAATTTACGTGCATTATATTTAGTATTACGTGTTTGGGTTTATCTGAAAGTGAGTTTCGTATTTAATTCCGTTTGATGATGATGGCAATGGCATCCGTAATGGCTATATGGATTAAATTATGATATGAACGAGCAAAAAGATTCGCTGGAAATTTCGAATGGGTTAGGAATGACATGTCAATCAAAATGAAACAAAATTACAAAAAAAGTTTATTGTCAATGATTTGTCTTCCATACAGTCACAATAACATGGCTTGTTATTGTTACAGATGAAAGCTATGTAAAAAAAAAATATCACAAATATGAATAATTCGATGGGGATTTTCTTGTGTTTTTTTAAACACGAATACAATTAAGAAAAAATAACATACACACACATAGACACCAAAAATGTAATAACCGACACACAAAAATAAATGAAAAATATTACAGTTTTTCAACCGAATAGCAATCGTTCAGCTGTTATATCTTGTTGATGTAGATTACGAAAGTGTAGATCACATTATCATAATTTTGAAACGGTTCTTCTCACGGGTTATGTTTATAAGGATCAGTATAGTTCAGATACGATACTGAAATTTGTGTTTCACCCAATTAAGTCTCATAATCTGTCTGGTTTGCCGATGTTATTGATTTAATTATGATGATCTTCCTTGGTTAGTTAATCGCATGGCGATTTTGATTCCAGTGCAAATGTCCGCGATTGTCGCCCTGTCCGTGGCTTCTTGTTATCGCCTTTCCCTTCGCCTGCTCCCTTCTGCTGTCGGCTCGGGTCATCAAGCAAGAAAGTCTCCTGAAGGTGCGTGTCCGCAGGTGAGAAGGGCCATGCGTCAGCCTTCGATGGCCAAGCAGATACCGGATCAGATCCATCGGGGAACACGTCTTCTCGTCCGAGGCACTGTTACGAATTTTGATACATCACCATGCGCCATTTTCAATGCCTGCTGGAGGGGGCGTTTCAGCAGACACTAGCCCGAGTCCCGTAGTATCTACTCGCATCCGCCAATCACCATTACAAGTTGTCATTGGGGAGCGCGTAAGAAGGCAACACGACCACGGGTATGCACTTCAGGAAGTCGTACTTGCAGCTGCTGTCGTTGACCAGAGAGTAGCAGCCGAAGCATGGCGGCGTCGACACGTACTCGGCCCGCCCCAGCGCGTTCGGGGGCTGATACCACTCGATGCCCTGCGGCGCCGCGCTGATGTAGAAGGCAGTCAGCAGGAGGCAGCACCCAGCCAGCAGGAGGAACTTCATGGCGGCGTGGCGAGAGGCGTGTGGCTGTGGCAGAGGCCCGACGTGGACTGA
>BOPN01000795.1:357500-362500 GCA_017312705.2 Penaeus japonicus
TTCACAGTAGTTCCGATTCTCAAGATTTGTCTCGTTTTGCTGCCTCCTGTCTCGGTTTGTCGTGCCGGGATTGGAAGCTAAGGGGGGAAAAGTATGGCGATGTTTATCGGTATGTTGCAGATGGACTCACAGAATCATATGCACACTGCCATTCATACACACACACACACAAATATATATATATATATATATATATATATATATATATATATATATATATATATATATATATATATATATATATATATATATATACATATACATATATATATATACATATATATGTATATATATATATACATATATATGTATATATATATATATATATATATATATATATATATATATATATACATATATATGTATATATATATATATATATATGTGTGTGTGTGTGTGTGTGTTTGTAAGTCTGTGAGTAGGTGTGAATGAAACAGAAAGATCGAGAAATACACAAAAGAATATCACATAGAAAGAGAGGACTGTGTTTATGCATGTATCTATCATATGTATAATGATAATGATAATAAAGTAATGATAATGATAATAAAGATGGTGATAATCAGGATGATAATTAAGGTTATGATAACAACACTATTAACAGCAATAGATAATCATGATAAAGATAATTACAACAATGATGCCGGAAATAATTACATTGGTAATAGTAATTATTATAATGATAATAATAATGACAATTATAATGATCATGGTGATGATAATGACAATGATAATGATCATGAGGATAATTGATGATGGTAATAATCATGATGATAATGATAATAGTAATAATGCTAATAGCATTGATAATAACACTCTGATATCCTTTAAATAGATATGTAAGTAAGCAAATGGATGAATAAGTAAAATGGCACAGATGCAAGTAAATAGAGAAATGAAAAAATCATTAGATAAAACAAACAAAAAACATAGATATCGTTTTCTAATTGCAGAAGCAACATAGAAAGTACATATCGCACATGGAAACACACACACACAGTACCAGAGAAAGATATAGAATACGTGATGATTCAGTCCTCCAATAAACGAATGTAATAACTTTTGCAATAGCCATCTAATAAAATCTTAGTTGATTATATAAGAACTATACACTTGATAATAAAAAGAACCTGATTTTAGTACTGCAGAAGATATGGCGGTATATTGTACATAAGAATTTTGAACCGTAGTTACGTTATCGCTGTAAAAAAATAAAGAGGAGCAGTATCTTTTTAAGGAGTATTTAGGGAATGTTTTTACAAGTGTAGATAAAGTCTAATAAAAGCCAGTTTTAAAGATGAAGAATAAGATACATGGACAATTACACAGGCATGATAAGGAGATACTAAACAGTAGTCTTTTTAAGTACGAGAATCAAAATGGTCGACGTTAAAACAATAAATGTCAAAAAGTTGCACATAAATTAGTCTGCATTGTGTCATAGCCTGCAATCCTTGTATGCCATGTTACCAAAGGAATGTTATATTTAAAATCATATCGTAATTATATGGTATATATTTTGGTGTTCATGTTAAAGATAACAATAATGCTTGCCGCTGTCCAATATGTAGTGGATTATACGGTGGCGAAGAAGAACAAAATACGGCGTTGATAATTATGAATGAATCATGAGACTAGTGATGAAATAATAGGTCTATTCTATGCAATACAAACAATACGTTTCCTTGCATATGTCAATGCACCTGAAAAGTTATTTTTAGATTCAAAATTCCTGCCAAAAAACACATGTGAGGAAAAAGTGTAAAAATTTACATATACAGTTTAGAAACAAAATATGTATGACACATTAATAACGTAACCAAAAAAGAGTTAATAATGACTAAAGAATTTCCTGGTCCTTCGGTCTCCCCCTCTCTATCCTACCACCCCCTCTCCCTCCCTTCCTCCCTCCACCCCTCCCTCCCTCCTTCCCACCATCTCCTCTCCCTCCCTCCCTGCCTCCCTTCCTATACCCCCCTCTGTTCCCTCCCTCCATTCCTCCTGCCCTGCCCCCTCCTCCCTCCTCTACCTCCCTGCCTCAACTATCTTCCTCCTCCCTTCCCACCCTTCCCCTCCCCTCCCTCCACCTCTACTACCCTCACTCACTCATCCGCCCACCCATCCTCCATACTCCCACCCTCCCTCCACCCACCCCACCCACCCCTCCCCCTTTCCATCTACCGTGAGTCAGTCTCGACAAAAAAAGAGAAGTTAGTGTTTATTTGTACCGATGGCGTGACTATGGAAGAATGTTCCCTTAGCTGGAACCCACGTGGCGGATACAGGATTATGGGGGAGTGGGGAGGAGGGGAGGGGGGGTGGGTGGGAGGTGGGGGGTATGGGGGTATACATAGGGATGGGGCGTCTATGGGATTACATGAGGCGGGGGGGGGGGGTGAGGGGGGTGAGGTGCATGGGTGAGGTATACATGAGGATGGGTTAGAGAGTTAGGATAGGCAAGTAGTTGGTCTATAGGGTGGGGGGGATGGGGGTTAGATAGGGAGGGGTGGGGGGTGATAGTTGGGTGAGGATGGGGTTAATGGAGTAGAAACAGAATGACACGTTGACAACGGATGAGTGATAGGGGTTATAATGGGTTCAAGGATAAAGTGAGTTGATTTTTCTCTCTCTCTCTCTCTTTTTTTTTTTTGTGTGTGTGTGTTTTTGTCTATTCGTGGTATTACGCAGATTAATGAAGTAGATATTTCTAATATATATATATATATATATATATATATATATATATATATATATATATATATAAATACATATATACACTTATATATGATAAAGAGGATTTACATACAACAAAGAAGTAGATATAAAAAATAGATATAATAAGGAGGTCGTCGAAATAATAGATATTCAGACATGGTCATGATAATGATGATAAGGATGAGGATTACAAAGTATTAATGAAAATAATGATATTAATGATAACTAAGATGATAACAATGATAGTAATAATGAAATGATAATGAAAATGATAATAACGATTATAATAATAATGATAAAAGTAATGATGATAATGAGGATAATGTTAATGATAATGAGGATAATGTTAATGATAATGAGGATAATGATAATAATCATAATCATAATGATGATGATTATGATAATCATAAAATCAATACTACTACTAACAATAATTATGTTAATCATAATATCAATGCTATTGATGATAAAGATAATGACAATAGGGACAAGGCAGATGATGATATCAATAAAGCGTTTCATAAAATGTTCACAAATCGATTCCATCCCCCCCCTCACCCCTCACCCCTCTCCCCTCCCCCCCCCTTGACTCAGTGTCACCACTCGCTTTGTTTATGTTGTGATCATCTTACCCTCAGGAAATACTTTAGTGATCACAGGGCCTCTGTCCTTGATGTTTTGAGAAGGTCAGTTCAATGATGATATAGAAGTAGTCTTAGAAAGGATATTTTTTAAAGCGATTTTTTAAAGTTTAGATGCGCTGTATTAGCCATCCGTGAGACTCGTTGTTTTTCGGGAATTTTCTTCTTTTTTTTTCGAGATATTGTAATCATAAGCAGTAGTAAGGAATGAGAAACTAGATATGATAGATAAAATGATACAATTACATGATATTTCCCGTCAGTTTTGACAAAAGGAACTTGGCAGAATAAAATGAAGTAATGTTTCACTTCGCTTTAACAACAAGAAAAAAGAAGAAGAAGAAAAAACAGGATTCTTACTCCGCCATTGTCAAAGTCCCCCCCCCCCCCCCCCAAAAAAAAAAAAAAAAAAAAAAAAAAAAAAAAAAAAAAAAGTCAAGACCAAACCTATAATCACATCAGATGAAAACCAGTAATTTACGTTCATTTTGATTTTATATTATGACTGTATCTTTTATCTAATTTTCTTCTTTTTATCAGAAATTTTCTGACGATGAGAAAAAGAATGACGAGCGTTTTTGTTCTTGCTTTTTGTATGTTTTTTTGTTTTTTTTTATCTCAAAGGATGCTTGATTTTCTTTGTTTTACAGCAACAAAATCTTCGGAATTGTTGAAAGTATTTTCATTTTGTTCTTGTCATCATTTTTGTTCTTATTATGAGTATTATCATTATTATCATCATTATCACTATCATTATCATCATTGACATTTCTATTGTAATAATAATCATTATTATAATTATCTTTACCATTATTGACAACATTTATGTTGCTTAAGAAAAAAAGAAGAAGAAGAAAAAAAAAGATGAAATTATTTTCATTCTCATTATAGCAACACTGAGATTCTTCAATAGACAAGTCAATCTATCCCTAATCAATAAAGAAAAATCTCTTAACATTCACCATTGCAAAAGAGTACTACATCCTAATTCCTAAATTATAATAATAATAATGAAAAGCAGAGAAAGGAGTGACAAATCTCTTAGTACACAACGCACCTGGGGCTAATTTGTTTTGAAAAGCTGCTGCCTGGACCAAGCGACCTTTCCTGTTGTACCTGGCCTTGCCGCCTCGGTACATTTGAAGCCGCTTGATTGTGGCTCTGTCTCTTGCATGGGGTGCGCCATTTAACTTTACCTGGGGTGAAGATAAAAATTTAAAAATGAGAAAAAGAGGATGGATAAAAGAAAAACAGAAAAAAATATACATAGAATAGAAACTAAAGGGAAGAAAAAAATAATCTTCTTGCTTTTAACATTTTTATGCAAAAAGAAAAAAAAGAAAAAAAAAAAAAAAAAAAAAAAAAAAAAAAAAAAAAAAAAAAAAAAAAAAAAAAAAAAAAAAAAAAAAAAAACACTGCTATTTCCCACACCAGGAAGTGTGATGTGGTTCCTACTCGACTTAGACTTGGCTACAGTTAACTCATCACTACAAATGGTGAACAGAACCTTGGAACACTTTCGAATTGTTATTTGGTGAACATTAACAACACATAACTTCCTCCTCATATAAATGAATGCAATACAGTCGAATTACTATAGTTTCTCATGCTGTATGAGTTATGAGTCAATATCAAATCTTTCAA
>BOPN01000795.1:367500-371572 GCA_017312705.2 Penaeus japonicus
ATCCTCTTTCTTTTTCTTGTTTATCGTCTTAGTCAGCTCTGCTGATTCTATCTTGTCTCTGATTGATGTAATTTTCATGTCCCTACAGTGTTTTATAAGCTTCTTTGTCTCTACCGAAAAAAGCTTAATGAACTTTTCTTTTTCGTCTTTACCCCCTATTTCAAGTGCAGCTTCCTTTAATATCTCACTGAATTGGTCGTTCATTTGGTCTATGTCAATGTCTTCTTCGAGAGGTGAGTATTTGTTTCGGATGTTAATAATGAATTCTGTCGTCCTATTTTTAATGTTAATTAGATTAACGAGAGGCTTCTTTATGAGCTTATTTCGTTCCCTTCTTAGCAGTAATTTTACTCTACTTCTGACCAGTATATGGTCGCTACTGACATTTACTTTATTGATAACGGTTACGTCTTGTATAATGTCGCGCCTATTGGTGATTATGAAGTCAATTTCGTTTTTAATGTCGGATGGTGATATCCATGTACATTTCCTCCCGGGTCTCTTTTCATAGAATGTATTCATAATTTTAAGGGATCGGGCTTCAGCGAATTCTATTAGCCCTTGCCCTCTCTCATTTCTGGTGCCTATTCCATGTTTCCCAACCGAGGTTTCTCCATCTTCCCTTATTCCTATCTTGGCATTAAAATCCCCCATAAGCACGGTAAAATGGGTTTTTGCTCTGTCGGTAGCTGCTTGCACATCCTCATAGAAGCTCTCTATCTCCTCATTATTATGACTGCCGGCAGGAGCGTATTTATATATATATATATATATATATATATATATATATATATGTACATATATACACACATATATATTATTACGACCACTTCTCCTATTTAGTATAACTGGCCTTGTCCGTGTTGAATCCATTTAATTTCTTTAATCTTAAAACTTAATACCTGATTCAACACTGGAAAGTGGTGTAATAACATTGCCACAATGTCCTTTATATTGTGACAACAGTGATCCAATCATATGTTAAGATACAAGAGCATTAATTGTTCAACTTCGGATAATGAACCACTTCTATATATAAAATTCAAAACTATATTAAAATAAAGTTGTCTCCTTCATTTAACAAAACATAGGAAATAAACACAATATGAATCTTCAGATCAATGATACAAAACTAATTAGAATATCTTTCACTAGCACCTCCAACCGCATTCACTCGTAATAATTCCTATCCCTGTATAAATGGATTTCCCAAAGACTGTGAGACAAACATTAACTATTTTAGTTAACAACCTGAGTAGGCAAATCACAACATCATACAACATGGAAATATCCAGTAAACCTTCTGTCCTTGCTTCCCAAGTGTAAACAATGGACTCTAACCCAATGTAGGAACACATTAACTATTTCCGTTAATATCACAATAATCCTACCACTGAGATCAAATACATCCACCAAACCTTGTAGCTGAACCCATCGAATCCACGATAAGCACCGCAAGAAACACAATTTGGAAGAAATAACGCTACAATCGACCAAACAAAATAGTGAGAGACGACACCAACTATCACAGCCTGGGTTCCCCACGTGTCTCTCTCGAATGTAAACAAAACGCTCCTGATTAGGACGCTTGCATTGCGCATCTCGCTCTTCACTTGAAACAAAATCAGTATACATTACATGAAGTAAATATAACAAAACAATCATAATTTCTATACTAGGAATCAGGGCGTAATAATATATATATATATATGTGTGTGTGTGTGTTTGTGTGTGTGTGTGTGTGTGTGTGTTTGTGTGTGTGTGTGTGTATGTGTACATCATACACATGCATAAATATCATTCATTAACATATTTAGGTGATCCAAAACGCTTCATAATATCTAATTCAGTCAACGCCTCTTCCGCATTTGTTTACCTTTCGGTAAATTGCGTCATGCCACCGATTTCGAATATTTCCTCACACATTTTTGCTGTCGAATTTATTTCATACCACACCTCTCTTCACGGAAGTTGAATGTGTACTTTTATCATTGTGGAAACAAATGCATTTGAAGTTAATCACTCCATGTATTATATTGTTTTGTTGTTGTTGTTGTTGTTTTTTGTTTCATTTTCATTTCCTTTCTCTTTATATAATAAGATTTATTCTTTCAGTTGTTTGTTTGTGTGTGTGTGTGTGTGTTTGTGTGTATGTGAGTGCGTGTGTATGTATGTGTGTGTGTGTGTGTGTGTGTGTGTGTGTGTGTGTGTGAGTGTTTGTGTGTATGTGTTAGTGTTAGTTTATTTGATCAGAAAAAAGTTATGAAAGTTTTGTAATAATAAACATTCTGAATATCATTTCCTTTGTGTTTTTAGCAAGAATAGACATAATAAGGTATCACTATGGATTACTTTTATTACAACATAAGCTATAAGTGGCATATTTTATTTTGTTCAGATGAAATGGCCTAGATATATTTAAAAGATGCGTGTTAATGATATAATTTTCCTGTATTTGGATATTTTGTACATCATATTTGTATCTTCTTTTTTCAAATTCAGTCGCGTGCATGTGTGTGTGTGTGTGTGTGTGTGTGTGTGTGTGTGTGTGTGTGTGTGTGTGTGTGTGCTTCCAGATAAACTTGCTTCCAGATAAACTTGAATTATTCCAAATCCTGTACAACAGGTCTGAACACATCAAATAAACATGACACCTCTTGCAAAAGATACATTACTCTGTGATATATTTTATCTTACATGTCTTTAATTATTTTTTGCTTTCATTACATAGACTTCCGTGCATCATAAGCACGTGAAATCATCTTAATGAAAGTGATCAAAATCATTTTAATACGCCTTTTTTGAGACTGAGAGCAAACGTATTACCATTTATGATAAAAAAAAATAATAATCTGGATACAATTGTCGAATTCCGGAAACCCAAAGAATAAACACTACAATATGACTGCATTCTAAATCAAACGCTACTGCATCGTCTCCCACCAGGATTATTTTCACCAGAAGTCGATGAAATGTAGATTAGCCTTAGAAAAGGTCAGAGGGAGATTTCTCCACCGTAAAAATTCTCCCCAGTAAGGTCACAGTCCTTTAAACTTTTATAACGCAAAGTTCAGTTGACACTTCGAAAACGAAGAATTTTTTTTTTCTTTATTTTTTTAGATGGATTGTTTTACGAGTGTGTTTGTTATCAATATTATTGTTATTATTATCAATATCTCTCATATGTCTTGAAGAGTCATATTTCCTGACATGATTTTGATGTTACGTCACTTTTCATCTTCCATATCCACATAACTTATCGCTATCGTTGTATAAACATCATCATTTTATTATCATTATTATCATTATTATCATTACTACATTATCATTTTATTATCATTACTATCATTATTATCATTACTACATTATCATTTTATTATCATTACTATCATTATTATCATTACTATCATATTTACCATCTACATCATCAATTCTGTCATTATTATCATTTTTGTTATTACCACTAATATTCTACATATTTTTTTTCTTGTTATTATCATAGTTATTGCAATCATTGTTCTTTTTTTCTTCTTCTTTTTTCTTCTTCTTTTTTTTAAGTGCATAAGAGAATCTCTGTGGGCAATTCTTCACGATACTCCGGGGGGGAAAATGAAAAAAAAGACAAAGTTCTTTATATAATTCTCTGAAGAAAAGTGGTCCAGCAAATAAAATTTATCGAGCCACTTCTGCAACAGAAATAAATGGGAAAGGATTTGCTTGTCATATTGCAAGTATCTTCATAAGTAAACTAGGTTTATCTTGCCTGAGAAATGTAAATCATGCGAAATGTAGAATGAGATACAGAAGAA
This sequence comes from Penaeus japonicus, assembly GCA_017312705.2. Lineage (NCBI taxonomy): Eukaryota > Metazoa > Arthropoda > Malacostraca > Decapoda > Penaeidae > Penaeus > Penaeus japonicus. Next base: position 371,310 of record BOPN01000795.1, read on the forward strand.
TTAAGAAAAAGAAGTAAAGATAATGAGAGGTAAAGAGATAAAGAGAGGAACAAGAGAGTATACTTTCACATTACCTCTTCTTCCCTCTTTCTCTAGATCTATCTGTCTGTCTGTCTAGATATAGATAGGTTGTTAGGTAGATAGATAAAGATATTAATAATAAGGAATACGGATAGACAGATAAAAAGGTAGATGATTAGAAATATGGTAAAAGATGGATAGGGATAGAGAGAGTGAGATTATATATATATATATATATATAT
>BOPN01000795.1:371672-384172 GCA_017312705.2 Penaeus japonicus
TATATATATATATACACACATATATATATCACTGCATTCCCTTTCCAATAATTTTCTCCCCGTCTCCCTCTCTCCCCCCATCCCTCCATCCCATTCCCTCCCCTCTCCTTTTATTTTAATTTGCTTATTTCACCCCTCTCTTTCGCGACGGCTAAAAGGTCTTGTGTATACATTCCAAAGCCACGGCGAACAGTTAGTCTCGATTAAAGCGTCAGCACGCTCATTTGCAGAATAACATTTGCAAGAGAGTACGGCGGGGCAGCTGGTCGGCAGGTGTTTGTGTAGAGAGAACTCTTAACAGCTACAGCATCATCTGTTTAGCTTCTGGGGGCCGTCTCTGGAGGCTGGCGAGAGGGCGAGAGGCCGTGCCATTTTCTGGTAGGAGGGGGTGGGGGGTGCGGGTTCTGGAGAGAGAGAGAGAGGGGGGGGGGAGGGGGTAGGTTGTGTGGGTGGAGGAGGGGTGGAGGAGGGGAAGGGGTTTTGGGTGGAGGAATTAGAGGGGAAGGGGAAGAGGGGAGGAAGAGAAAGGGAGGGGAATGCTATGATGTCTTTCTAGTTTGTTATTTGTTTTTTTAATCGGGAGTAGGAAGAGAGAGACGATGGTAGAAGAGAATAATAATAAGATAAGATAGATAGATAGATAGATAGAATGTCGGCGAAATACACAATGTGAAGATAGGTCGAAGTAATTGATATACCACCAATAAAGAGATTTGTAAAACAAAATCAAATAGGGACAAACAAAGAAAAAAAAACAAGAATATGTAAAAAGAACAGATAAAGACAAAATAGAAAAATATAAAGAACATTTTTTTAATCATGAAGAAAAAAAATGATGAAAAAACAACTGAATCTTTAGATGTTGAAGATGAAGCCATACTATGCATGATGTTGATATGTACGAAACTGACACTTTGCAGGCTAAGTATATACCCTGTTTCTAAGCACCAGTTGACACAAGCTTCCTTGGTGACTGCATGATGGAGGGAGATCTCTTTCTCTCAATCTCTCTCTCTCTGTCTCTCTGTCTGTCTGTCTGTCTCTTGTTCATCCCCTCTCTCTCTCTTTCTAGGTCTTTCTCTCTTGTTTAATCTATCTCTCGCTTTCTCGGCTTTTATCTGTCTCTGTGTCTCTCTCTCTCTCTCTCTCTCTCTCTCTCTCTCTACTATATATTCATCGTCTGTAAGACGTGTAGTCACCTGAGGCACGTGACCTGTACCTTGTTTGCTGTTTAGTTAACTATAAATTCTTATGACAGGTTATACAATGTTTAAAAGAAGATCCGCATATTAGAACAGTAAAGAAGCATCAAGAAGAAAGAGAAACAAAATTTATCAATGATGATAAAATAATCTTTGCTTGAGAAAAATAAGGCGTTTAAAAATGACAAATGGCAATTACGTAGAGAACAAACCCAATTTTCAGCAAATATTTACAGAACCCGTTCCTTTTCTTGACAGATTTGCATTATGATCGAGAATTTTCTGAGATATGTTCATTTTTTATTGTAATTTCTACTTTTTTAGCTCCGAAAGTTAATCAACATTTAGCCTGGATGCTTTTTGTTTATACAATTTGCTTATATAAATATACAATTACCAAAATATGAAGTGCTGTCGACTTACGTTAATTTTCAACGTTGTATTTACCACTGAGCAACCTTGATTTAATTGTATTCGCTCCAGCCATCAGACCTGAGGGAAAAGAATATAGCACAGTATACTTTTCAGATATGTATCCATGTCAACAAATTTGTTTTAAGTTTTTACATTTTCTTCAGCGACCACTTGACATTGGCCCTTAGGCAAACCATCGAGATTCTGCGTTATTTCAGACTTTGCATTGTTTGGTATCTCTTGGATTCTATCTTAATGGATGAATATTCAACATGTTGGTGCGTGTGTGAGTGAGTGATTGTTATTGGATGAACAAAATTAGGTTATGTAAACCATTTTGTTTCTCTCTTACTCACACACACTCTCTCTCTCTCTCTCTCTCTCTCTCTCTCTCTCTCTCTCTCTCTCTCTCTCTCTCTCTCTCCGAGAATTATATAGTATTCTTATATATATGATATTTAATACAGCAAATAGATCATATACAAATACCATATGAATATCGCACTCTAACTAGTGAGGCAATCGCCGGGTCAGGTCGGGTCAACTTTGACTGATAGGTAATTCGCACATAGTTGCCTTCCCAAATACCTAGACCCTCAAAAAGAGCCTCAACTGTCATGCCTCGACTGTCACGCCTCTTACATTCCAGACTATCTTCCCGCATAACCACCGTTGGGGACGGCGGATGGAAACCCCTTCCATATAAGCAGGAAATCTGGAACAGACAGACCGGAATAGACTGCGCTACCGCTGACGCCGATTTCTCCGTCAGTTCGTCTGTTCGTGCTTGCCGTGATAGTGTTTATTTCTGTGATCATTGTGCTGTAGTGTATATCATCTACCGTGTACCATAACGACAGACTATCTGCGTTATGGAATAAACCCTGTGTCTGGCATCAACTGCCTATTTTGTGGTGGGTTATTAGTTACAACAGACTAAGACACCCATCACTCACACTCTCTCTCTCTCTCTCTCTCTCTCTCTCTCTCTCTCTCTCTCTCTCTCTCTCTCTCTCTCTCTCTCTCTCTCTCTCTCTCTCTCTCTCTCTCTCTCTATCTCTATTTGTGCACGGACCTCGTTTATCCTGAATGTATTTCTGTCATGAAATTAAACAAACTGACATATACAATCCAGCTTATATGCAATTAATTCCGTCATCAGATCAAGCATCACCTGTTACCTGCTGTAATTCAGACAAATTATTCAGCTATCATTTTCCACATCAATACCCTCTCTCAGGTGACACTTTCAATGAACTTTAACATTAATAACTTCATCATTGATAATTTTCACGAAGTATGTAATTTCTACTTCTTTAGCTTAGAAACTTAATCAATACTTAGCTTGGATGCTTAGAGCTCATACCAAATGCTTATGTAAGTCTACAATTGGAAACATATGAAATGCAGTCAACTTACGATATTTTTAAGCATTGCATTGACCATTGAGCAACCATAATTCAATTATCACAGCTATCAGACCTGAAGGAACATAATATTCCACAGTATACTTTTCAGATATGTATCCATGTCGAGAAATATATCTAAATATCAAACATTTACTTCAGAAGTAGTTCACATCTCACGAACATAGCGTTAAGTGACTTGAAATTGGCTATTGTGCTAATCAAGATTCTGCGTTATTTCGGACTTTGCATTATTTGGTATCTTATGGATTCTATCTTGTTATTGGATGGACATTGAGCATTATTGGTGTGTGTGTGATTGTGTGAGTGAGTGAGTGTCTGTGTCTTATTATTGGCTGAACACTATCGGGATATGTAAACCCTTTTGTTGGTGTTGGTGTGTGTGTGTGTGACAGAGAGAAAGTTAAATAAGGTGAGAGATGGATAAAGAGAACAAGAAAGAGAGACATAGGCAGTGTGTGCGTGTGTGTGTGTGTGTTTGAGAGGGAGGGAGAGAGAGAGAGAGAGAGAGAGAGAGAGAGAGAGAGAGAGAGGTGTGAGTGTGATAGAGTGAGTGAATGATCGAGGGTCACCAGATCAAGCTGTATAAAGCTCATCACGCATCACCTGTTACCTGATGTAATTCAGACAAATTATTCAGCTATCATTTTTTATATCAATATTCTCTCTCAGTTGACACTTTCAATTAATTCAAATATAAAGGTCTTCATCCATAATGATTTTCATGAAACATGCACGGACGAAAAGAAATACATATACTCATTTGGATAAATCATGCGTTAAGGAATATATTATGCACTGTACAATGTTTGTAATAGGTATTCTTTTCCGGGATTTCGGCCGTAAGTATTCATGATTTTTTTTCTTCTCAGTGATTTGTCTCAAAATCAAGGATTCTTATTGTTATTCTTTATTTCTGATTTGCACCATATAATATTTGAAAATGCATGAAAGAAAAAAAAGGAGGTTAGAGCAAGTCTTGTTCTCTTTAGGTTTTTTGTATGGCTTTCAATTTAATAACAGCTAACTCTGAATGCCATGCCACACATCAATGAGAGACTGACTGCACTTGTTGGAGACTTGTTCCATGAAAAACTTTTGTGTGCAAATTGAGCCTATGCTATTAATTTTAGAGGCCATGCAAGTGTTCACTTTAGTTTTTTTTGTTGATTCAAGCTTTTAACCCGTTGACGACGGGTGACGTGTTTTCTCGTCATACATGACGCAGGAGCTCTGGCCTGAGGACGGGCGTCATGACGTTCGTGGATTTTGGATAACTGATTTTATTGTGCTATGAATGAGTGAGTGGTGATAACAACTGCAGTCACAATTATTATAACTGCAAAATGGGTTTATTATAACAGCAAAATGGGTTTCACCTAACATCCAAAACCTAGATGGCACCACTTTCTTCTAGCACCAGCAGGAGGGAGAGCCTTGAATGGCACCCATCTACGGTCTCTAGTAAGCACTATCTTTATAGAGCGATGGCACATAGCAAGTTGCCGACCTATTGCTCTAAAGTACCACAGATGAAGGATGTGTAGGCATAAAGAGAGGAGGAATGTGACTAAAACCATGCCCAATGTCTACAAAATGTGCCCGTGTGCCAGTAGGGATGCCTTGTACTGTGGCACTCATAGTCATAAGCACAAGTTTCCTTCCTCTTCCCTACCTCTTCATGTTGTCTTCATTGTGGATGGTTATATGTTTCGTATTCTTTCATGGCAGCACACAAATACGAAAAAATAAAAGTCGCTTTTTGTTCTCCCCTAAAACAACAATACTTCTATCACATTAAGTATAAAGAAAAAAATGAGCTGATATGTACCCTGAACTACAATTTTAGTCAACTGCAGAATTGACAGAGCCTGTGATAGGATTGATATAATACTCTGAATACAATAAAACACATAAAAAATAAAACAAAAATGGCTCAAGCTCTATAATGAGTGACAAAAAGAGAGTGGGAAAAGTCAAAGTATGTTGCGTGAAGCTGCCTCGCTCTGAAATAAAACCCATCCTGGAGCTTGGGTAAGCAAATCTATCGTTAAAGGGTTAAATGGCATTTATTATAAATTTCATATGCTTTATAATAGACAAATTTGAAAGTCATTCCACATGTCTGAGTTTCTTTTATGGTTAACGGATTCATTCATATACACAAGTCACAGAAGAGAACTTTGCTTCAGTGTAAAAGAATATAACAAATTAATTTCCTATCTGACAGTCCAGATAGGACTACATTAAATCAACAAGAATCCTAAAACCAATACTATTAAATCTTCTTCCAAAGTGTTACACATAATCACAAACTTTTCTGGTGAATAGACATGACATGTCAAAAAACAAAAACCAAAGAGAGGTTAATCAAAACTACGACAGTGATTTAGGATCATATACTTTCTGAATAATGACAACAACATCAACAAGACAAGTAAAGAATGGATTTGAATATTTGTCTTGGCAGCACTTCAGTCACATTACAGATTGAAACTGATTGCACTCTTATCACAGAGAATTAGGAAATCTCAATACAGTACTCAGCAGATACACAATATTTCTGTTCTGAGCAATACCTTACATACAGACACAAATACACAATGTGTGTAAGTGTGAAAGAGAGAGAGAGAAAGAGAGAAAGAGAGAGAGAGAGAGAGAGAGAGAGAGAGAGAGAGAGAGAGAGAGAGAGAGAGAGAGAGAGAGAGAGAGAGAGAGAGAGAGAGAGAGAGAGAGAGAGAGAGAGAGAGAGAGAGAGAGAGAGAGAGAGAGAGAGAAAGCGAGAGATTGTGAGAGAGTGATAGAGAGAGAAAGAATGTGTGTGTGTGTGTGTGTGTGTGTGTGTGTGTGTGTGTGTGTGTGTGTGTGTGTGTGTGTGTGTGTGTGTGTGTGTGTGTGTGTGTGTGTGTGTGTGTGTGTGTGTGTGTGTGTGTGTGTGTGTGTGTGTGTGTGTGTGTGTGTGTGTGTGTGTGTGTACATACATGCGTGTGCATGCATGTGTGTAAATGTACATGCATATGAACCTGTGCATGTGTATATATATATGTGTGCTATGTGTATGCAAATGAGTATGTGAGTAGGTGTATGTTGCACGTGCCTGCGAGTGCATACATGTGTACTTTCAATAACTTACAAACCAACGCTTTAAGTTCAGGTCAAACTTAGAAAACTGAAAAAAGGGAATTAACTAGTCATAAAAAAAGTGTCATATATATATACAACCTATCAATATACACTTGGTTATAACATACTCAGGTACATCATACCCAATCACATGGAGGAGGTTTGTTAAATTTCCCAAGAGAACAGAAAACTGGTTTCCTTAATTAATGCATCACATTTGACAGTCATAGTCAATGTTAAAAGTTGGCCTCGTATGAAATTCCGCAATTCTATCTTTTATTCAAAACCAGGAAACATGTAACCACTTCTGTTCTCTATTCACAACTAAATTGTGAAAGTGAAGAATCTTTACAATATACATCATTTAAGAAAAACCTTGATAATCATTAAGCATCTTTAAAATGGCCAAAGGGAATTGTAGAAAGGAATAGGAAGGAAGAGATGGAGAAGGAGGAGGGGGAGGATGTGGGGAGAGGAGGAGGGAAGAGGAGGAGGAGGAGGAGGAAGAGGAGGAGGAGGAGTCGAAAAAAGAGGAAAAGGAGGAGGAGGATAAGGAGAAGTAGGGGTAGGAGAAGGAGGAGGAGAAGGAGGAGGAGAAGTAGGAGGAGAAGAAGCAGGAGGGGAAGGAGAAGAAGCAGCAAGAGGGGAAGGGGAAGGAGAAGGAAAAGGAGAAGGAGAAGGAGAAGAAGAAGGAGGAGGAGAAGAAGGAGGGGGGGGGGGGAGGAGGAGGAGGAGGAGGAGGAGGTCAAAGATCCAACTTATCTGATACTGAGAAAACTTACTTCGACAGCAAGAGGAAATATCACAAGAGAACGAAAGTCCAACACCTCTGTACCATGAGTCCACCTCACAATGAAGGTAAACACACGGCTGGGAACTACTTCGCCTACAGCAAAATTTATACACCTCTTCTTATCCTTCTTCAGTAAAATCTTCAAAGATGTGGATAAAGGCCAGACCTATCTACCCATTTACACAACAGTTTTGAGACCTAAATTAGAATTCTCAATTTTAACAATTACTACAAAAAAAGAGAAAAAAAAAGAGAAAAAACGAGTAATACTAATACTTTCTATGCACTTAAATACAGCCTCACTTCTTGGAGTCATACACTAAACACCAATTTGAATAGACTAATAAAGACTAGAACATGAAGTTGCCTTTAGAACGACACATGGTACTGAGTAGCATTATAATTCAAGTAAAACTTCTTTACTATCTCATTTCATTCCTTTGCAAAAGGTTCCATAAAATCATAACAGCACACATGCCATAACCATATTCTATCTTATGTATGTACTGTGGACAAAGGGAGGGAAAGGGGAAAATGAGTCTTTGAAATGTACTACTCATTCTAATCCTGATGAATAAAAAAAAGGATTCAAGTGAAATGGACGACGCAAATCACTTTAGATAAAAAGGTAAACATCAACATACAACATGACACAGATATGAAGTTACTCCGTATGAAAATAAGACTTCTTTAATTGAAACCACAGATCTAGGACAAAAAAGCTCGTTTTCTTAAAGCAGATTCAAAAGGCAAAACTATACAATACATAAATATATCAATGGTGCAACTGGCAGTGCAATGTCCTTGTATTGCTTGAGAAACAACTTCTATGGCTTTCGACCGACCTTCAATAAGATAGCAATATCTCTGTTCAAATATCTACAGAGAAAAGAGCAGGGCTTGCCTTTTTCTTATATATATATATATCTATTTTCTTACACTATCTATTTTAATCTGTAGCTCAAGTAGTACTGAAAGAGACCAAGAATTATTACCAAATTTCTATGGCAGCTTCAACAAAATGCAAAATAGATATTGCAGCATTTTTAACATACTGACACTTTTAGTTATCTTGTACACATCAATACATAAAACAGCTTAATAAAAAATAACAAGCAGAATTGCTTTTCTTCCAAAGAAAAATAATCATCCCTAGTTGTACTATACATTAGGTACAACTATCATAAATGCAAGGTTCTGACATAGACATAGACAAGAGAAATAAAATACTGAAAAAGAAAACAAAGCTGTGAGTACTCCACAACTACTAAATCTAATATACACCTATATTAGATATCTGACAAAAGAAATAATAAATAATAAATATAGCAATGCCATAAAATAGAAAAAAAAAATGAATGAACATATTGCATAAACTACATATCATATTCCACATCCTGTTCATAAAGTTAAAAACAAGACTTGCTCTCAGTTAATCACACACAACTTAACACTCACAAAAAAAGCAATGAACACTCATCTAACCTCATTCAGTTAATTATGATTGGATATGTATTGTAGATAAATACAAGGAAACACATATACAATGAACGAGTGAACTTGAAATTTTCAAAATGAGAAACTTGTAAATTAAATCTATGAAAAATGATGTGTTGTTGTTTTTTTTCAATCAGCAGAAAACAAATAAAAAAGTAATAAATATTAATGCAATGATACAGAATATAACTGTTACCTTCTCATACATAAAATTAGATAGAAAGGCAAATTGATTCTATCAACATAACATACTGGAACAAACAAACCCATATTTACAACAAACTGCAAAGATTCTTCCAAGTTATTTATAGACAACCTTCATGTGATGTTCAAGTTCAGTTAACATGCTTGAAACCAAGGAGATAGAACATTTCATGTTTTATTTTACACCTTCTATTTTCCTGAACAGGCAAAGCTGATAACTGAAAGTATCCCTCATTTACACCAGTGGAGGAACCTATATACACCTTTTCAAAAATATTTGTTTACAATTAAATAAAGCCCTCATACCTAGCAGCATTGCAGACATGGACTCTCTTATATAGATCATCTATAATATGCACTTATAAAGTGCACCAAATCTCCATTACCCAAATCCTATTCCTGCTGCTTGAAGGCCCTGCCTGACACCATTAGTAAAATTAAGTTTACATCCCTTGAAAATATATTTATATATATATCCAATCAAATTTGTGTGGAGCTCCAGTGAGCTATAGTGCTGGTTAACAAGTTTATAATCTTCAAAAAATATAATTACATCTTACCAGCAGATCTACTTGTATAATAATCACAGCAAACTCTTAATTCAAAACACAACACAGCTGGTTAATCAGCCATAATACAAAAATATCCTTAAATGTATCATTCAGTAGCTGCAAACATTAAGCTCCCTACCATCCCCCCGTACCATGAGAAGTTGGCGTTACATCCATGAACATCTTGACATGAAAAAGCAAATAAAAGCCCCAAGATATCTCCCCTTAAACGTGTCCCATAATCCCTTGCTCCTGAAATTGTGATTGTTTGCTACATTGGGTGAGAACTTCTCCTATCAACAACACAGATTGTTACTCTTTTGATTGTTAAGTTTTACTGGCTATACATAATGGTAACATGAGATTGACAGCACAATATCAGACCTGCACAGTTAGGAATGTAAATATTATAATCGCAAGGGATGAAAATTATCTTCACTACTGTTACACATACATCAGTAGACCATGTCTAGATGGATATCAGGCAAACTAATGCTAAATGCCTTCACATATTTTCTTACATGATGATTATCCCTTGAAGAGATCAAAATGGCTTCATAAGCAAGGAGCAAAAAAGAGCTCGTAAAAATGGCTTCTTGTATGGAATTTACGTGTATCCAGTAAATTAATGGTCACTAGAAACTGCATGCAGATGAATCAAAGGTTGATAGTTGGGCACTCTAATCAATCTGCAATTTAGACTAACACTGCATATACATATTAAGAAAAAAAGTGAAAGAAAGAAAGAAAGAAAGAAAAAAAAAACATTTCCACACACATGAATGTTCTTCTTATTGTTGCATTTGGTTTCCTTTTTCTAGGCCTTACTTTTGAATAAATAATGAAAACTAATAATGAATACAGATAATGATTATAACAACAATAATAAATAATAACAATAATAATGATGATAGTGATAATGGTAGTGGTGGTGATGACTGATGACGATGTCAATGACAATGACGATGATGATGATAGTAATAATAATAATGACAATAATAATAATAATAATAATAATAATAATAATAATAATAATAATAATAATGATAATAATAATAATTTTAACAACAAAAATAATAATGACAAAATAATAAAAACAATGACAATAATCATTATTGTCATCAATTAAAAAAAAAAACAAGAGCTTAGTGTATTAAAGAAAGAAAGATAAAAACAGCAAACAAACCCCAGACTATAGACCTTCAATCGCTACACGAAGCCCAACCATCATCATTCCGCCCGCCACCCGCTATTGTTACGACACTTTCTAGCAGATCATCAGAGTGTGTGGGAATAGTTGACGTCTCGGTATTTTCGTCAAGACTCAAACAGCAGCCTTTGATAGTGCGGATTCACGTGCCAAGTGGGAAGGTGGAGGCCGAACTCGAGGGCTACCAGGGCCGCGAATTCCCACTGGGTCAGGTCACGCCGGTTCAGCCTGAAGGTGCTCTCCGTTTTCTGGAAGAAGAAAGTGAGGTCAAGAAGTGTGTTCAAGTATATGGGACATGAACAAACCAAACTCTTAAAAGTAAATTTGTATGCCTTAACTCAGAAAGTTGTCATATGTACTGGTGTTGTAATACTGCACCTTATAAAATACAAATTATGTCAGTGAAGAAATAACAAAATGATACTTTTGAAAACAAATAATGAAATAAAAAACTCAACTAAACTATACTAAATCTAACACGTTAAAATAAAAATAATGATGTTAAAAATAAAAAAATAATGATAACAATGAAAGGAATGGTAATAGCAATAAATATAATGTTCTGCAAATAATATTAATCTTAGCAGTAGTAGGGGTAATCATAAGAGTAATAGTAATAATAACAATAACAATAACAATAACAATAACAACAACAATAGCAACAGCAACAATAATAATAATAATAAAAATAATTATAATAATAATAATGACATAATAACAATAATAATAAAAGTACCAATACAAACAGACTATACCAACCTCTATGAGATTACTCAAGGTTTCTCCTTTGACGTCATTCATCTTGGCCGAGAGGATCAGACAGGCGCCAGCAATCAACTTCCGATTCTGCTTGTTGACAATGGTTTTGAGTATCAGCCTCTCAAAGTAAACGTAGGCTTGTGCCACTGTGAGGAGATCTATGTCACAGTCTTGCCTAGCGATCTTCAGCATTTCACGTTTCAAACTGGAAAAGATAGCATTTAAAAAAAAATTACATGGTGATAGTAATTTAACAGTCTTCACGCTTTACTTATGAAAAAGCCTCGACCCCATAAGCACGGGATCCACTACTAAGACTTAGCCTTGTTCCCTGAGCTACCTTGAGCTACTCAAAGGTCAGGCTCACCTAATTTCCTAAAGAGTGTGTCTATGCTTGGCCAGAAGGGCAATCATCCCTGACCCAGTGTTAGAAACAACTAGTAGAAGCTCGACTTTACAGATTTAAGGAAGGCAGCAAGGTTCTTTGTATCAGCTGTTAATAAATGGATAACTGTATTCATCATTATTTATTTATCTTTTACTTGTATGGCAAAATATTGAGCCCTTTCTAAACACAAAATCACAAAATCAAAAAAATCATCAGTAACAAATGAGACTCCCTTACCTCCTTAGTTTACTTAAAGTTAACTGTATATGAGGAAACTTTCCACGGAACTTGTCATTCAGCTCCTTTTTCAACTCTGAAGGTTTAGTATAATCCATAACAGATGTCTGAAACAAAAGAAAGGCAGTAAAGACTTCAAGCCATCATTAACAGATAAAAATCATGACCCAATTTCCAAAACAATTACCAAAGTCAATACAGAGACTGAATATTCAAGGCATACCATATATGATGGGAAACGGAGCAATTTGCGGTGCTTGCCGGCGCGTAACTCAGGATCGTCGAGCATATTTGGCACGTACTGCATGCTTGCTGCATGACCAACTGTTGGGCAGCGCCATTCTTCCAAATCACAAGCACAACCTGTGTATATGGTGAAATGATTTTTAGTATTCTGAACAACAACATTCAAACCAAAAAAACAGACACAAAAATTCAATCTTTGACGTAATCTAAAAAATGCAAATATATGTATATATATATTACATAGATCTTATACTTATATTCCTTACAGTATCTTATTACAAAAAAAAAGAGATGCACAAGAATTATCATTTTTACTTTTCTTACTTAATCTCAGTGGTAAGTGTGAGAGTCATCATTCAAGAGAATTTGAGTCAGATAAAAAGATAAAGATAATGAGAGACAGAGGCAGAGAGATAGAGAAAGAAAGACAAAGGGGGATGGAGGAGGAA
>BOPN01000795.1:389172-394172 GCA_017312705.2 Penaeus japonicus
GTACCTTTGTCATAATGTCCATGTGGTGAGTGTGGGATGTAATGTGCGGTAGCCTTGTGTGTGGCTGGTTCGTAACTAAAACATCGGGCCACCCCCGGATGCATGCAGCGTTCCGTAGGGTCACCAAGTTCTATGTGCTCTGACTGTTGACGTCGAGGCTTGCAGAAGAAACTACGAGATGGAACCAGCAGTTCACTGTATGACACCTCCTGTTTCAGGATAGAGAGGAAGAATTATACTAATACTGATTATGAACCTAAACATCTTTCAAACAATAAGACAAAATGAGAGAAAAATGGATATAAAATTACACTGGTTTAAATAAAGTACACAATCTTGTTATCATATGGTCTTCATATCATAATATAATCTCTGGCAATCAACTTGGATATGAAATTTGACTTCCTGTCTCTAATCACTTGATATCTATGTAAAAATATTACCCCCTTCTTTATCACTCATCAAGACTTTAAACCTTTTGGCTATAAACACAAATCAATCACAACTAGAAAACAAACAAAAGATTTATTTGTTCTAATCAGATATAAAAGTACCACCTGAAACTACTTATATTTTTACGTTACATGTTTTCGATGATAAACTTATCAGAGCTTTTCAGGAAGACAATCAAAGCTAGAGCTATCAACCACACTAAGAAAATTTCGAATCATTTGCCCAAATTTAATATACCATGAAGATTTTTATCCCTTTCACAAGATTAATATAAAGAGCACTTTCAATCTTATAATTTGCCTGATCCCCTTCCCACCTCTTCACTTAGCATAGCAAGGAAGAAAGCCAAGATTGGAAAAGTAAATTCATCATTAGAGCCTAAGAGGAGAGGAAATTGGGAAAAAAAACAAGAGAAAATTATGGAAATCAGGATGCACAAATGGAAAAATCAAAGGAATGTGTTAAAATATGGAATAATATATCATAATGATATATTCATGAATAAAAAACAATGATAATCATTAATTACTATGAACTTTGCTCTATCAAATATGTTGTTCTATGCATTTCTCATTATCTTCAAAAAGCTCTTTCAAATTTAGGGATTGATATGCTTAACTGTCTAGCCCACTCAAGCAGAGAAGCAGAGCTGTAAAACCAATGATGATGATTTTCTAAATCACTTCAACTAAATAAGCACTGCCTTTAAACAGTATAAATCTGATATATGATCTCTTAATCATACATCAATAAAGCACACCTAGCAACCGGACCTTAATTACCTGTATCAGAAGAAGAAAAAAACATTAAAGGCAAGAAGAGAAACTGTCATGCACGACTAAAACTTAACATGTAAATACAAAGCCTTTTCCTTCTTACCCCAACTTCATCTGAACGATCTAATCCTAGAATATAAGCAGGATCCACACTGTCACTGATAGTGGAGAGGGGTCGGTTCCCCGATGGGTGACGCCGTCGTCCACTTTCACCTCTTCCATGATGGTCATTTCGTCTAAAATATAACATAATATCAATACAAGAATAGACAGACACACCACACATGCCATAACATGGACCTATCCATACCACACATCAAGACACATGTGAAAACATACACAGGACATTTCCACAATCATTCATTCCCCTGTCCATCCATTCACATTCTCTCATGAAATATGAACAATCAACTATGATGACTCACCCTCCCAACTTAGATCTGTTGTATGGCAGTGAAGAAAAGATGTGAAACGGTATCTTGTGCGATGATATCAAAACTACTCGCTCGTCTCGGACTTGTAGATCATGTCCCGTCTTCAAAAATTTGACCTCTTTACTGGGAGGTCCCGATGTATCTGACACACTGTTGGACAACTTTCTGGTCCTTCCTCCTCCAATATCTGAAAGGTATCATATGATGCTTTATGCCTTGAAAGATTACCAAAACCAATTGTGAAAAAAACAATCCCTAAGACAGTAGTATATAAATTCTTGTACTGTGTCATATCTTATCCCTTGCACATATTTATGTAAGTCTGGGAATCTCATATTACAAAATAAATTACAACCATAATAATCAACATGAAAACAGTATAAGGTTTTGACTCATAGTTCTTGATCTCATACTTACTTGATATTGGAGCCCCTAAACTTTCATTACTGCTAAAGCACTGTGTCTTATCAACCAAAGGATGGTGATGAATACCCATGCGTATCTTGAGAACACCTGGGCGGTCGCCAAGCTCTGAGTTGTTTGTGTTTGTCCTGAAAAATATTAGAAAGAAATTAGAAACATTTGTAGGTACTGAACACAGGTAAATGCAAATAGGTGCAAACTGAACTTACACTGAAATGCACAAGGATAGACATACTGCTTTTTTTAACAGTCACTGAAACAGGGCATAAAATAAGAAAAAAACACAATCCATTCATTGTTTTAAGACACTTCCGCAATATCAAATTTTAGGAAATTATATACATAACTTTCTTCTAATGGTGGTGAATAATGCTATCAATATTGTTATCTACTATCACAGGTGATAGAAACATGAAACTTCTGGGGCACAGATATCTTAGTGCCATCTATTTTAACTTGGCAATTGGGAATCATGGTTCTAATAATGTTTTCTTATCAACAAAAGAAGTTTCTAGAGCTAGAATTTCTAGTTGGGCTAGCTGGAGTGGGCTGATTTTTGCAATTGGCCCCAACTTATCAATCTGTATCTAATGCTAACACTACGTGATTACATTTCTTCAACTGGCAAGAACATCCTAAGACAATCAACAAACACATATCTTCATCAAAATAGCCACAAGCTTTCCTAATATCTATTCAGTGTGATAATTATGTCAATTTTATTACACTTCATTTCAAAACTATACTAAGGGAACCTTGTGATAAAAGCTGATAAGATAATATTGATAACACAAGGATAAAACCTTTTTAACACTAGACACTTGTGTGAATCCAAGACCTTTTACATGTTGCTATGCCTCACCAAGGATAAAGCTATTCAACAAGAGAACAAAAACTCATATTCAACTGACATTCAAAGAAAAGATTAGAAAGGAAGGAAGCTACAGATTTTCCTTCTTTTTATCAATCATGAAGTGTGCATTGGCATCAGCAAATTTTTAATTTTTTCTCTTTCCCTTTTTTCTAATACAAATACCTACAAAAAGATCCCAGTATTTTCAAACTTTTATACCAGGCTCCTGCAAAATAAGTAAACATCAACAACCATTCTGAAGTAACCAATAGAAATAGAATATACTGTCAATCCCCATCTTTTGGTTTATCATTCACAACCCTTTTACTACTTCCTGCCTATGTGACAAAAGCATATATTTTTATAGTTGCATTTATAAAAGACATGGAAACCCATGCTTTTGACCCGAATGTGGGTTTACAATAAATAACCTCACTCCTTCAAAAGCTTTAGATAAGGACATGAGCCAAGAAATGATAACATACTATTGCTCACCTTTACATAATATTTTTTTCTCTGGCCTGACAGTCTAAGTCACGTTTTTCTATAGTATAATGATCTCACTTTATTTTGGTATAAATCATATCTATTTAAATATAGCTATGTAATATGATCATAAAAGTTTCACATGGAGTGTCTCAAGATCCTTGCAAGAGGCAGTTATCTTGTGTTGCATCTCAATATCCAAGGAAAAGGTAAGCCAAGGGTGATATTAATCATAGTAAAAGTAATGACAATATCAATAGTCAAAGATAATCAATAATTTGGAACATTCACTATACAGAAGTTATTGTTCAAATTGTGAGCAATAGAAAGACCTCTGATGAAATGCATATAAAGTTGACAGCATTTTAAGCTTTCTATTCTTCTAAATTCCTTACAAACAATTTTGGTCATGCAAAAGTAGCCATGCCCACTACATATCAGCAAAGAATCACGGGATACAAGGAAAGTGAGCAGATACAAACGACCTGATATGCTATGCATAAAGAAGTGGCAAGGAGGTTGCTGGGTGCTTTTCACCTGTCCTTGTGCTAGAGACTATAGTATATGAATATCCATTCATCCAAGCAGAGTCCTCTTCAGACAGACAGACAAGACAGACAGACAGACAGACAGACAGACACACAGCTCAGACACTTTGACTCAAGCCCCAACTTGGTCAAAGCGGAGTTTGGGGCAGATTCAGACATAGTAATAGGTAAGTTGAGTCATGCAACTCTACAGGTTTTAATGTGGCTTTTTCATCTCAAAAAATATTAATAATCAATACTAGAAATATTGATAATAGATAATATAAATATTTGTAATAATAATAATAAAAAGATATCTAAATCAGTTTTCATGACCTCCCAATTCCATTCTCACTTTGGGCTAAATGGTGCCTAAAGCAGTAGCTATCCAAATATCAGATATATTCTTTGGCATACATACCCAATGCATACTAATGAAAACATGGAATACTGAATTTGTGCACCTCATCACAAAACAAAAATAATACATTAGTAAAAGCAGTGAGTATTTCTTTTTCTCTGTACTATCTCAATATATAAAGATGGCCATCACAAAAAATAATAATAATAATAAAAAAAAAATAATTGCAAGTCTGTACAAATTCTTTTCATCACCACTGAGATGGTGAAGTCCTTGTAAGGGAAGGTGAATGTTATAAATCATAACCTTGCTCATCATTGAGATTAAATGTATGTGTTAGTATGTCTGTTTTCAAACTCTTAATCTGTGTCACTTTTGAAGTAAACAATCTATTATTCAAGGTTAGTAAACAAAACTTTTATGCTATGCAAATATAATTCTATGTTTAAGAAACAGTAAGCGGTGTTACGTCCAGAGCGAATACAGTGGCATCTGTAGTTTTAACTCTCGCAACAGCCATCATCTCCACTACTCGTATTCTATCAAGACAGAGTTTGGCTCCTTATGAGAAGATCAAATGCTAGGGAAGTCTACAAGCTTTAACCTGCCAGAATATAGATTATGGTTTGTTGGCATTTGCTACAGCAATTGCTTGAGTCACTGTGGGTAACCTTTCGATATCTGATT
>BOPN01000796.1:0-15000 GCA_017312705.2 Penaeus japonicus
TATATATATATATATATATTATATATAGGAGGAGAGAATGTCACGGAACCAAGTAGTGGAAAGCAGTGATGATGGTTGGACTTTGGCAGTCAGAGAAACAGGGCTGTGGTTAGGCTATTTTACCAGTATTAGTCTTATGTTTACAAAGTTATTGCCCCGTTGTGCAATTTATGTATTTCTACAGTTGTTAACATTTCGAAGGATTCTGATTGTGTGTGTTTATTGTGGACATGGTAATTCTAATGATTTTTCTTATTCCAGTGACTGCTGTAAACAGTATAAATTAGCTAAAGAGAGACTTTAAACTCTTAACTTACCAATATATATTACATACATTACTGTTTTGTCAAGTGTGTCATACCTCTCTTAAGGTATTCGTTGGTAATAGATTACAGTAACTTAGTAATTACAACAATTAACTTCCTTAATCAGCCCTTAAATATATTCATTCCCTTTAGTGTGTTTGTAAAGAACAAAAACAGAAAATGCTCTAAAAGGACCAAATTAGAGATTTGCATTCTTTGTGCTGACGAAGGGCTGAAACCTCTAAGGGAATCAGCTTTAAATTAAAAATGAAAATCCATTTGCTGAGTATCCACTTTCCGAAGACAGAGGTATGTGGAGCATTCCTTTTCCATAATAAAAGGATTCTTAATGTCAAAAAGGTTAAAATTTCCATTTTATTTGGGCTCTGCTAAGTTTTTATCTTTCTAGCTGCTAATCAGACAGTGCAGCTACATACTAATTAGAACAATCTCTCCACCAGAATATATCCCATGTCTTGCATTTCTCTGTTTGGTCATCTTTAGGGATTATCTCAATGATCACGGAGCTGTACAATTAATCAACTGAATTATTCACAAGTTGGAATTACCATAAAAATATAAGAAATGTTAACAATGATGAAAATATACACAGTTCTTTTCTTCATGGTGTAATATTCATGTTGCCATTACTGTATTTAGAAAGAATGCATATGAATATTATGAATTTTCTTTTTTGTAATTTAAGGTAGGATGCCTATAATTATCTAATGATTTTACGTAAATGTACTTATTGCGTATGATGGAATTTACTTAAGATTTTATATTCCTGGGGTTGACGTAAATGTAACTGATGAAAATCAATTGAAAAGCGTCTTTAACTCCTACCTTTCTGTTCATTTAGAATAAGAATAACAAAACATGATACCCAGCATACCTAAAGGTGTGATGCTAATATATATTGCAAATAAAACTGTTATGATATCAGTATAAAAGAACAAGCAATGCTTTCTACAATCTATCATTTTGAAACAATCAACTCTTTCCTCCCAAATAATAATCAAATCTATTATCATACCCATGAACATTGATGCAGCCATGTGTAAATTAAAGAGAAGAAAAAAATTTAATGTAGAATGACAGTTTTTTTTTTTTTATACTTCAAAATATTGTTCAATAATGTAGGTGGTGTTGTGTTGACAGTATTACCAATATAAATATTAAAACAATGTAACAAAATCAATAAATATGAGAAGCTATATGAAAAATGATTTTTTCTCCTTCTGTTCTTATTTTTACATGAATTCCCATACCTTCTACCCACTAATACTTTATTTTGTCAGTCTTCAAGATTTAAAGAGAATCATTGGCTTCACAAACATCTAATGAATTAAATTGGCAAGCTGGATGAGCTGTTATCAGTTCTCTCTTTCTCACAACTCCTATCATACTTTTGAATGCCTTTTTTTTTATTCCATATAATGTGAGTTGGCATGGTCAGACCATCTCAATCTACTCTCTAATTTAATCATTTCTTTTGTACTAGCCATGACCTTTGTTCTATGCGTAAGCACTATTAACATCAGCCACAAAATCTCCAAGTAGCTATGTATACTGCTTACATTTATTTGTCCTCTTACCACATGAAAACATTTGATCAATTGATGTTTACCCTCATGCAGGATCTTCTCTCCTGATCTTGATTATACCCACTGAGCTGCAAACACTTATCTATTGATATTATCAAGTAAATATATATTCATATTCCCCGAAGTAACATCTAAGGACCTAAGCTTTCTGAAAATCAATAAGGCATGGGAAACAAAATATATTATATATTAATATATATATATATATACATATACATATACATATGCATATATATATACATATACATAAACATATACATAATCATATACATAAACATATATATACATATATATATATATATATATATATATATATATATATATATATATATATATATATATATATATATATTATATAATATATATATATATATATATATATATATATATATATATATATATATATATATATATATATATATATATATATATATATATATTATATAATATATATATATATATATATATATATATATATATATATATATATATATATATATATATATATATATATATATATATATATATATATATATATATATATATATATATATTATATACATATATATATATATATATATATATATATATATATATATATATATTATATACATATATATATATATATATATATATATATATATATATATATATATTATATACATATATATATATATATATATATATATATATATATATATATATATATGTATATATATATATATATATATATTTATTTATTGTAGTGACTTTCTTCATATCTCTCTCCAAACTTAATATTACATGTAAGAGTAAATGAAACACAGTCAACAAATTATATTATTTATATATATTTACATTTTCACAAAAAGAACTGACATTATCTAAAATTTTCGTGAAAGTGACAACCTTACGATTAATTCTCAATCCTCGTCATCGGCCGGAATTCCGAGCTCTTCATTTGACCACTTTGATGGATCTGGATACGGAAATTCACCCTGTAACGATACAATTTACTATAACTTTACATATACCTACAATACTAAACTTTGTGTCTGATATACTCAATACTAAAAGCCAAATAAATCCTATAATCCTGCACATGCACACACATGTAAAAATAGAAAATACAAATTCTACTTCTGTACTTACAGTAATATGCTCTGGTTCGGTCATAAGATGGTATAAGATCCACCACCACATCACAGCACCAACCATTTCAGCCTTAAAGAGTGTGAATTTGCTTGCCTTTGCTGGCGAAGCACGATATGCCCATCTGTAACATTAAGTGTGAAGCTAATTATCAATACCTAACAGGTCTGGTTGACAATATTTATCAATCACTTGAAATTTGCTTAGGAAAAAAAGGTCCCTATAATCATTAGAGATGATCTTACTTTCCTGTTCTATTCACTTCCCATAGCAAAAATACCTTACTCAAGATAATGGTACAATTTTTGTACAATATACCTCAATAACCATAGTAACATAACGAGAAAATAAGTTTTGTGCCTTTCTCATAAATTTCATAAACATACATGGAAAAGATGTTCTTTCAGTATTCACTGTCATAATTTTAAATGAATACAGAGGAAAAAAAACAAAACATCCAAGGGCCCAAAATATGGTACAGTTTTGTTGTCAACTTGGGTTGTTCAGTGTTTTTAACTTTTTGTCACCTTTGGACATTCATGGAACTTTTACATATAGGATAAGTGAAAAGGAGAAAGGGGGTTGTCCCCTTTTGTATACACCTGTAAAGTTGCTATTTTCCGAGGTAATGGAGGAAATACTCTTTAACGTCAAAATTATGCAATAGAGCCCCATTTTGCAACTGCCTGATTCTTCAATATTGTCCTTAAACAAGTTCTTTTCACCCAGAGTAAAAAAATTTATCCACAGATTTCCAATAAAATTGTATCTATGGACAAATATGAAGTAAATTATAAATAGCCCATAAATCTCTCTTGCAATTTATCATCAAATAAGTATCCTGTCTATGCCAAGACTATATAAGTTGGAATAAGAAAAAATAGTAATAATAACATTCAAACAAGCAAAGGTAAACAAGTCTACTATACATGCAGTATATTCTAGCAACACGAGTATGGACCTATTCCTTATTCCTTCGGGGACGACTCACATTTTAAGATGTACGGCCTTGGGAGGGCATCTTAGGATAACACGCATTTTCTATTATTTTCTCGACTTATGATATAATATATACGAGTCTACATTAGCATTGTGATACTAATTAGTATTTCGTATAATGCCCTAGTTACACAAGTGAAGGAAGAAATAGCTTGTAATTTCAACAAAACGAAAAATGCAGTGCAAATGTGATCCAATCCTTTGAAACACTCCAGTCATGGAGGAGATAACATTATAAATTTCTAGGGAAGTTTACAACCAGTAATTCATGATCAAGCAAACTTAATAATTTACTGCCCATCATTGTCCATGCAACTGACACTGAATTTAATTAGTCAATAAAATTATATACTCATCATCATCAATGCAACTGATACTGAATTTAACTAGCAAAATTAGTTCATATCATCCAGATGACAGAACCTTAAAAGCAAAAATATATGAATGACTAAAAAAAAAAATAATAATAATGATAAAAATACGAGAAGCAATACTAAGAATAATAATGATGATGTTAGATATACAAAGATAATAATAACAACATTAATAATAATATTAGTATCAAGTGAGTGCAGGCCTCAGTGAAGTATTTAACCCCTCCGACATGAGGATGCGTATACTGCGTCCTCGCAGTGCTCGTGAAAAACCCGAGGACACACATACTGCGTCATGGCTGAGTTTTGGTGGAATTGAGTTTTCTTTCTTCCGGATACTGTACGAGATCTTTCAGAATAGAGGTCGGATATGATACGATGGATTACTTGACTTTCATTATTATTACATAAGAGTGGGATTCGCTTATACCAGGGGAGGCACCGATGCGCCCTGCTGGCAATCATTTTATTATTTATTTATGGAACATTATGTAAAAATATAAAACTTATTATGATTAGTTTACCATACAATTTCAATCATTTTCTTTGGTCATCTGAGTGAGGCCTCCCACCAAGGTCACTCTTTCCATCTTCCTCCCAACCCATGTAAATAACTTGTCACATGCACATGGGGGAAGAGGTTAACTATGCATATTTTGATATATAACACATGATGATTATGTTGAGGTTTTGGCTTAAAACTTGTCATATTCAATAGCGACGTTTAAAATTTGGCGCGCGCCGGAAGCTTGGATGCGGAGTGGAGGGCGTTTTCTACTGCCCGTAGTAAAGGGGTTAAATATATAGAGTACTTATATATTCAACCTATTTGGTTCTTGTAAAGTTTGATTGCTAATATTAGATATCTTGATGTAGAATATAAAAAAATAACTAACTAACTGCAAATGCTCCAATTCTCAGGAATGGGGCGGAGCCATACATTTGGCAACGCTTCCCAGGGTAGAGTGTAACAGAAAACCAACGACATCTTTACCCTGTCAGTTGAAAAATTTGAGCCAATGGAAAAGACGGCTAAACTATATGTCTACGTATGGGAGGAAATACTTCTGGAACATCCTAACCCCTATACTAGAGCACAAATCATAGAAAGTATTCTAAACCTTTGCACATATCACATATCTACAGAAAACATTCAGATCCCAGAGCGAAAGAGAAAGGCAATTAATTAACACTGGAAATACCATCTAAATAGTACTATAACATAATACAATGACAGTCGTGCCTTCAGGATGCACGTCATGAAACATCCAACAACATTAAATATCGAACTCAGATTTTGTCTAATAACATGTAAAGCCTCCTTGAAAAGTGTAAAATCACCCACCAACACAGCCTTATCTTGCTCAGTGACTTTACTTTGAGCCTTTTTAGAAAACAAACTTCCCATCTTCGTGTCTTCTGACGTTGGACACTAGAAATACGAGAGTCAGCTGATCCGAGTAAACAAAGTGACGTCAAAGAAAACGGATAAGTTAAAATGGGGGACTATCTTATTTAAAAAAAAAATCCTTGTGGATTTTTATTGCTGTCAGAGAAAATGGAATTCAGGAGAGGAATAACTGTGTAAGATTATATTTTACTCTTCACACACACACACACACACACACACACACACACACACACACACACACACACACACACACACACACACACACACACACACACACACACACACACACTTTTCATCCATAATTGAAAATTTCTTTAGGTAGCTAGCAAAAGCAATCATATATATGAAGAAATGGAGTGTTGATTCGCTTAATCCTTGGAGGGATTTTAGACAGTGAAATCCATCCATACACATCCAAACTATCAACAAAGATAAGACACTGTAGATAGGAGGTGCTTTTCATTTTTTGTGAGGATGCAGTTGATGTGAGACAAAATGACTAGAAGATCTCTGCAATACAAAGAATCCTGTCTGGCTGGGTTCATCTTTATCTATATCCCATAATAGAAGTAATGCATTACATCTTAAGAATACATCTGTCTCTGAACTACCCTGAAAAATCAAACTTAATGAAGCCCCAAACAATATGGAACATGAAGCCGTGCATAACAGATAGAATGGCTATTCTGGGCAGGTAGCAGTTTGTTGTATCTAAATTGCTGTGCTCTGTAAGGGAAGATAATTATTAAGTCCAACCCAATAGTTGTGCAAGGCAGGCATTTGCTACAGCAAAGGCCAACAAATTCCACCATGTTTATTTCAGGAAGGTAGAATTGGGACTAGTTCCTTATTTATTAATAAATTACTTGGGAGATCTACAAGCTCTTTTACTAGAATATTCATAGTAGAGATTTGGATATTTAATCCTTATCTATACACAATTACATTTTTAATTTGTGTTCTTTATGTGCTAGAGAAGTGTGCTTTGCATTATAAATCTAAAATATAACTACTATCAGAAACCTCTTATTCCCATTACATTTTAGTCTCAGTAACTGGTCATAATTTGAAAATTTGAGAAAAACCAAGATTGTTGCAAAATGCATTTCCTATTTAGTTTGATAAGATGAAAATTTCTATCATTGCACTCACAACTCAACTTAGTACAAATAAAGTTCTCGCTCTTCCCCCACTAAATATACTATATTACAATACCCTAACAAATAAGAGTAACTCCTCTTTTGTGCTTGGCAGACTGGGGTGCAGCTGACGAAGACGCAGAAGATGTGAACGTGTGGGAGGACAACTGGGACGATGACAACATTGAAGATGACTTCTCCCAGCAGCTGAGGTAAGAGGCAACTGCTTACTTTTTATATTTGTTGGGAAGTCAGGATGAGGTGCTTGACATAACCTAAGTGTCAATGATGAGATGAGGTTTGAGCGAGATGCATTTTATAGCCCATTGAGGATGGGACACCTAATGATATAAGTGGTTGTCAGGACTGGTCTATGACACTAGTGGCACCAGCTAAAAATTAGAAGGACGGGGAAAGGGTTTTATTTTTACACAAATTCATCATAGAATGCGGGTTAAAAACTGACTTTGGAACCCGCTAGCTCTGGAGCTAGCGCTGTTACAGCCTTAGTACTTCATGACTGTGTACGTGCTTCAACTTTGAGCAGATCCTGATGTTGCGTTATGTTCACATTGACATGTCATTGAAGCCTAATTGATGCAATCATTTATGTCATGACACCCTTACACAATGAGTGAAGGAAGCTTGTTCAGTTGATAGTTTATCCTGTCTTTATCTATTTGTAAGATCTTTTTCCTCTGTTGAATATGATTTTAATAGAAATTCAAGATACTGTATTTTATTTTTTTGTCCTCTTTGTTTTCAGTTTATTTTCTATACAAAATATTGACTGTTGCCAATTATTAGATCCTATATACTGTAATTGCAATTATTCAATGGAATCTAGCTTAGTTCTCTCCTCCATGCTATAGGAATTTGGAAAGGCCCTTTTATAAATACCTAGTGTATAAGAAGGTAAATAATTTCATGAGGGTGAGGAGAACCCAAAGAAATCATAATTTTAAACCTTCTGAAAACCCTTCTTTTTCTTTCAGAGCTGAGCTGAACATCCAGCCAATGCAGCAGTAGTCCTCTGTACGTGTGCTGTATGAAAGGAGATGTGTTTTTGTGTGTGATCTTCAGTTAGGATTTCTAATCATTTGTCAAGATTGCTAAAGGTGTATTATCTATGAATAAATGTTTTTGTAGATATTTTGAATTTTTTTCAACCTTTTCTTTTTAAATAATGTATCAACTGAATGTAGTGGAAATGTACATTAAATAGTTGTTATATCACATATGACAAATTAAATTTGTTATAAGCTTTCATTTTAACCCTCTCTGGACGGGTGGTACAGTACTGTACCGCTCATTCAAAAGCCCAGTGGCCGGGCGGCACAGTATTGTGCCAGCCATTTAATTGATTTAGGCCTAATAATTCGAACGCCCCGGCATTGTGACATTCAAGGCTAGAATGCCGTCTTGAATGGGTTAATTTTCCTAAATGTACAATTGATACTTTTCTTAGAGCAGAATTTACAAGAACTCCTTCCCTGTACTAGAGACCTGTGAACACAATTTTTTGAGGAAATCAAAAAGACGTATGGCTTACTCTTTTAATATAAATATCTACACAGGTGATGTATTTACAAACTTGTAGGTTATTGTAAATTTAGGACCCCAGGGAGTTCAACATCTGAATACATAAATCTTTTCTTTCCAAGTTTACATAAGAGTTCTTAGTCATAATAAAATCCCATGAACATCATAATGGAAAAAGGAAGTAGTAATTACTCATATTTCCTGTCATTCTTCCTCCCATGGAAGGTTTAAAAAAACACCCCAAATTCAACATTTTTTAACATTAATGGCTAGTCTTTTACTCGTGGCCATCTAAGAACTTGCTGAGGAAGTCCTTGGGCTTGGGTTCAACAGAGTCGCGCCAGTAGGCCATGAGGCCGTGCTTCTGCTTCCAGATCTCCACCGTTTCTTTCAGCTCCATCTGGCCCTGGGGTGAGGAGGACAGAATATTATGTTTATGCATTTCAAATAAGGAAACGTATTATGAAGATGATAGTAAGAAATTGTTAATATTTTATTTCTGAGACAGGCATGTTTCGTGGGGTGGGATCACTCTTGTACTGCATTCGTTTTGTTGAAATTAAAAATTATATCCTCAGTTGTGTAACTAGGGCATCATATCAAAAGCTCATCAGTAATATGCTGTGCTGTTATACCATATATAAACACATGTCATAGCATAAGTTTAGAAAATAATAGAACATCTAAAGATGCCCACCCAAAGCAATCTAAAGGTACTACCCATTCCAGAAGGGTTAATGCTCACAATCCTTGATACTGCATTTTTGATTACTCAAAATACAAAAGATGAATACGTGTATACTTTTAAAACTGACAAAAACTAAAAATAATATGCTTTAACATAAATAATTTAATAATATATGAGCCAATGGCAGACAATGTACTCAAAGGTATCAAATTCATGGTTGTAACAGTAAATCTATTCAGATAGATTATGAAGTAAAAATACTGCATAATAAATTTTTTACTTAAAATCAACAATATTAACCCATTGCGTACGGGTGTCATGACGTAAGAGCTTTGGCCTGACGACGGGCGTCATGACGTACATGACGTTCGGGGATTTTGGAATACTATGCTATTTTATTGTGCTATGAAAAAGGAATGAGTGATGATGGCTACTGCAGTTATAATTACTGTAATTACCAGAATATCGTACTAGCTTAACGTCCAAAACCTAGATGGCACCACTTTTTCCTAGCACCAGCAGGAGAGAGAGCCTTGAATGGCACCCATCCACGGTCTCTAGCAAGCACTGTCTCTATAGAGCGATGGCACACACTAAGTTGATGAACCCTTGCTCTAAAGTACCGCCGATGAAGGATGTGCAGGCAGAACGAGAAGAGGAAGGTGACTCAATCCATACCCAGTGTCTAAAATGTGCTCCTGTGCCAATATGGATGCCTTTCACTGTGGCACTCACTGTCACAAGCACAGGTTTTATTCCTCTTCCCTACCTCTTCTTGTTATCTTTATTGTAAGGGGTTATATGTTTTGTATTCGTTCATGACAGCACAAAAAATACGAAAAATAAAATTTATAACACACATCACTCCCATAAAACAGCAATACTTCTATCACATTGAGTATAAAAAAAAATAATGAGCTAATATGGATAATATACTACAATTTTAGTCAACTGCAGCACTGATAGAGCCTGTCATATGGCACATATAAGTCTCTAAACTCAATAAAACACAAAAAAAAATAAAACACAGTTTTACAATGAATGGCTGAAAGAGAGTGGGATGATTCAAATTATATTGCTTCAAGCGGTCTCTCTCTAAAATAAAACCTATCCTGGAGGCTGGGCAAGCAAATTTATCTCCGACTGCAATGGGTTAATAAAAAAATAATCATAGAATATCATCCTTTGAATTTAATATCCCCCTCCTCATAAAACATAGAAAATGGTATATATGAAAATTGCTAAATTCACAAAAAGAGATGTAATGGTGCATATATCTCTTCAGAATTGGCAATCTTGTAAATATATCGAAGTATATATATATTAATCAAAAACTGAAGTTTCACCAGCTGAATGTCAATTATATATATGACAGCTCTTAACCCTTCCATGGCAGGCATTTTGCATCTGGTGGGATCACTTTTGTATTGCTTTTTTATTGAAATTGCGAGTTTGGGTATCATGCCAAATGCTGATTGGTATCACAGCCCTATTATACAAAATATAGATTTGTACATCATACTACATATAGGAAATCATAATAAAAAAAATACATCTTAAGATGCCCAAGGTTGTATATCTTCAGAAATGCAAAGAGAGATTTCCTATTATATTTTAAAACCTTGTTAATTTATGTAATTCTTTTTAAGATTTAATGATGCACATGGGGGAAGAGGTTAACTATGCATATTTTGATATATAACACATGATGATTATGTTGAGGTTTTGGCTTAAAATGTGAAGAGGTTTTGGCTTAAAATTTGTCATATGCAATAGCGACGTTTAAAATTTGGCGTGCGCCAGAAGCTCGGATGCGGAGTGGAGAGCGTTTCCTACTGCCCATAGTGAAGGGGTTAACAAAATTTTCACGTGTATTCTTACAAGACAGAGCTATGACTGGTTCCTTAACCCCTTATAAATGATTTCTATGGACTAAAAGCTAGTCCAGTTTTAGTAAAAATAAAATATAAATATATACATATAGCTATGATATTGGAGCCACCAACTGCGGTTGGGCAGGCATCATGACATGCATGACAATAGACATCATGCTACATTTGACATTGGGAGAGTGGATCACTGTCTCTTCATTGTACTACAAGTAATAACTCTTTTCAAATGAGTGATGACGATAATTACAATCATAATTACTATAATTGCCGTAACATTCAGCAAAATGGGTTTACTTAAAAATCCAAAACATAGATGGTACCCATTTCTCCTGGCTCCAGTAGGAAAGATAATCTTGAATGGCACTCATCCACAGTCTTTAGCAAGTACTATTTTCACTGAGTAATGATATACTGCAAGATGCCAGACTTTTGCTCTAAAGTATCAGCGATGACTCAAACCATGCCTAGTGTCTAAATGTGCCCCTGCGCCAGTAAGGCTGCCTTGGGCTGTGGCACTTGTAGTCATACGCACAGGTTTCCTTCCCATTATCTTCACGTTATCTTCATTGTCCCGTCCAAACTCGTGAGTTTCCACTGTCACCTGGCGTTTACTGACGTAGCTGGGCACTGTGTTGGGTAAGGACCAAGCTCAGATGGAGTCAGCACTCGTTGGCACATTCTCTCACAAGTCAGCACACGCTGACACAGGCGGGATCGCCTAAGTGCATACAAGCCCGGCATAGCATCTGCTCCATAAATCTGGCTTATCCTTATCCTTCATTGTTGATGGTTATTTTTTCATATTTGCTTACAACAGTAGATGAATATGAAAATATTTGTTTATCACACTGAGTAAAAAGAAAATAAGGAGCTGATATGGACCCTATACTACAATTTTAGTCACCTGTACCACTGATAGAGCCTATCATATGATACATTTAAGTCCCAAAATAAAGTAGAACACAAAGAAAGGACAAAAAGAAAAATGGCATTAGTTTTATAATGAGAGAATGAAAGAGACCATGAAAGGTTGCAATATATCACACTGAAATAATACTAATCTTTCCTGTCTGCAACTGGGTAATTGGGAGGGGGCAACAGATTGTCATGCATATTCCGGCAAACTAGAGTTTGTGAGACCTCCCTGAAAATTCAATGTCAAATAAGGAACCATGGGAAAATATATATGGTGCAGGTTTAACCACCTTTACTGGAGCACAGAAATCAAGGGACATAGATACGATATATGCATTGTTACTAACGTGATATTAGCATAACCTTACTGCATCTCAGTTCAATACACCAAATTAATACACTGCTACCGAATTCATTAATATCAGCAATATAGGTTTTGGATGTTAGGTTTGCTTAACCCATTGCGGACAGGGATAGATTCGCTTGCCCAGTCTGCAGGATGGGTTTTATTTTGAAGTGAAGCAGCTTCAGCATCATAACATGAATCTTCCCACTCTTTTTAAGTCACTCAATATAAACATAGAGTGTGTTTTATTGGTTTAGAGACATAATTTTTTTTTTTTCTTTTTTTTTTTCTTTATATTCAGTGTGATAGAAGTATTGCTAATTTATGGGAGGACAAAAGTAACTTTAATTTTTCGTATTTTTGTGCTGTCTTGAATGAATACGAAACATATAAACACCTACAATGAAGATAACATGAAGAGGTAGGGAAGAGGGAGGAAACCTGTACTTGTGACTGAGTGCCAAAGTAAAAGGCATCCATATTGATAGAGGAGCACATTTTAGACACTGGGTATGGTTTGAGTCACCTTCCTCTTC
Organism: Penaeus japonicus; assembly: GCA_017312705.2. Lineage (NCBI taxonomy): Eukaryota > Metazoa > Arthropoda > Malacostraca > Decapoda > Penaeidae > Penaeus > Penaeus japonicus. Next base: position 12,886 of record BOPN01000796.1, read on the forward strand.
TCGTTCTGCCCACACATCCTTCATCGGCAGTACTTTAGACCAAGAGGTCGTCAACTTGCTATGTGCCATCGCTCTCTAAAGATAGTGCTTGATTATTCAAATTCCTTTTTTTTTAAATTAATCTTTACTTAGTTTTTTTTCAGTATTCAACTTATTAATTTCTTTACATTTGAACTTGCCTTATGTTTGTTTGGGCATTACGACACGCCACGGGTTATGGCTGGTATTACTTGCCCAAGCAAATAGAGTAGGGCTATAGAGGAGCTAATGTAAACAAACATCCCTACATGGTCCTTGCCGTAGACTGAAAACTTATAGTTTTGTAGAACATGTGTTACTACTGGAGTTTTCTTTTATAACAACAGCAGCTACATTAATGAAAGAAACATGTTGAATGACATTTATTTCTACAAAAAGGTAGAATACCAAATACATATAACAACTGCAACTGTTATGCACATAGTGCATGCTGCTTTCCATAACTTGCACTACTTCCCCATTTATTTCAGAGTAGTTATACTGCAGTGCTAGAGTGCCTTAACAAATTCAAGACTTATGGGTTTAAAAGTGTATAGAATATATATAAATGGCATAATTTTCAGCATCTACATAACCCTTGACGGTAAATTTTCTGAATAACGTTGCGTCACTAAATACCAAAAAGTGGTATTGATGGATTCCTCTCAACCTCAACCTTTCATAAATAGTGGAAACAATGTACGCTTCCACCCATGGACCCCACAATCTGGGTTCCAATAGTAGGGGAGGGCATGAAGTAGATCAGGGAAATTGCGGGGTAAAATATGAATTCCGGGCATATTTCGAATGCAAAGTCTTAACCCAATTACATACCTAACTTTGCCTAGTTTTCAAGTTAGCCCTAACCAAGGGGGACTTCACCACCCCTGAACCCCCCCTTTCTTAACCCATTCTCGCCAGGGTCATTCCGACTCTGAATGGTCAGAATGCCGGGGTTTTCGAACACATAAGCTTAACACCTCGGGATTCTCGATTGCACACGAGCGGACACGAAACGTGTCAGCACGTCATCCGGCACGAATGGGTTATGGCACTTCATGCTCACACTACTTCAAGGCATATTTCATATGCAAAATCTTAACCCAATTACCTACCTCACTTTGCCTAGTTTTGTAGTCAGCCTTTGCAAGGTGGGGGCTATGGCCTCCTGTGGACCTCCCTTATTCAGGACACTTTGTGATACTTATGATACATAATTAGGGTAAATTTTCCGAATAATACCGGGTTATGAAATACCATAAAAGTGGTATCGATGGATTCCTCTCAACCTCTACTGTTCATATATAGTGGAAAAAATTAAGTTAGGTAGGTAATTGGGTTATGATTTTGTATATGAAATATGCCCCAAAGTAGGACGACGTTGTACATAGTGCCTTAACCCATTGGAGCCGCTTGACGTGATAGCACGTATTGTGGTTTTCGCGTCAGACGCCCTGGACGAGCTATGAGGGGAAGCCGCGCGCTCGGGTAGAGTGAGCAGGCAACCCAGGCTCGCGGCTTGTGCGCCCAAGAATCTCTAGGCGTTAGGCTTATCCGTTCAAGAACCCCGGTATTGCGACCGCGCAAAGCCGGGGCGTGAATGGGTTAAAAAAAAAGGGGGTATTATTGGATAAAGACGCAACTACCCATAGCGAAAAAACAAACCTTTTGGCATGATGTACCTGTAATTATGACATAACACCTTAAAACCCTTTTCTTCCGTGATAGGTTTTTGATGGAAATGAGTAATGAAACTGTACAAAGCACAACAAAAACTACCAGAAAAATATTGAGTCATGCCTAGAGGGTTGGTTGTGTCTTTATCCAAATTTACCAAAGGGGGACTCAGATTGTGGGGTTCAGGGGTGGAAGTGCACATTATTTCCACTATATGTGAAGAGTAAAGGTTGAGAGGAATCCATAGATACTACTTTTGTGGTATTTCGTAATGCGGCATTATTTGGAAAATATACCCCCTAGACCTTTTCCTAATCATGTAGCCATGTCTCCAAACCAAAATTTTGCTTGTGCTTTCTTATGATAATAAAAGAAGCAAGCTATAAGAAAAAAAATATAAAAAAACACGTCTTATTATAA